>CANYBF011436351.1:0-17629 GCA_948192965.1 Dalechampia spathulata | reverse complement strand
AAATGGCCTCCTACGGGAGATGAGTACCGGTACCTATCAGGATCCAGCGTGTGCGAAAGGAATGTGCATAATTACAGGAAAACAAGAGTGAATGAGGGAAAGAACGATGAGGGAGCATGATAGGAGCATTTGCATTTGCATTGCATAAGACGATTGGATTGAAATGTCTGTTATGATATTTAGGATGAATTGCTATATGACTCATGATTGTTTATATGTGTTTCTAGCACCACTGAGTTTATCTCAGCGTTTGTCATTTGATGAACGTAGGTTCAGAGCCCACGGGAGAGCGGTCAGAGAAGGAATAGAGGTCGTCAGCTGAGACGGACGGATCTCGACTTGGTACGGGACTTCTGAGGCATACTCCGGCTCCTTTTTGTTGTGTAGCTAGGGTGGCAGTAGTCACGTATTTATTGTATAGTTTTTGGTGGTATTCTGTATGCACTCACGTATTGTATAACAGGTTTTGTATATATGAAATACAGTATGGCCTATTATTGTCTGCTGCTGCTTGACTGTATGATGAGTTTATCCCGGGGTATGTGTTTGCACATCACGTTGTTTTCGTCACACGACCACCATTACGCTTAGAGTTGTGTCCCCATACGACGTCTCTACGATGCATCCCTGGTGGTGCAGGCACTGGTCTTCTTCTGGGGGCCGCTGTCTGTGTCACGGGAGTATGTCCTCCTGGGTATGGGCCGGGTGTGACAGTAAATCGAACACGTGTTGCCTATTCCGCGAGGATTTTCAATATTTTTTAATAAAAAATATGTTTATTTTTAATCATAAAAGATATTTTATAGTTTTTCATTTTTTTTGTGTTCTTTAACTTTTTATTTTTAAATATATAATATATTATTTTCTATAAGAAATATATTTTAAAATTAAAATTTATTAAAATATAAAAGATATATTCTTCTAAATTAATATTTAAAAAATTATAATTTACAATTTTGATTTCTAATTCTCAATATAAGTTTTAAATCTTTTCAATAGTTGTTATGCATATTATATGTATATATGATACTTTTTTTTTAAAAGTTCATATTTTTAAAAATAATGTTACTAATTTTATATTTTTTTTAAAATGTATTTTTATATTTTCATAATTTTTGAAAGATTTTACTATATTTTTTTATGAAAAACCATAATAAAAATCATGATTAAAATATATTTTAAAGCATGTATGTATACAAAAAGTATATAATTGGAATACAAGAAATATACAATTAGGATACAAGAAGTATATAACAAAAATACAGAAAGTTTATAAAATTATATTTTTTATGAGTTACATTATTAGAGATATAGGTATTTATAATATATTTTTATGAAACCTAATATCTCATATATAAGGTTTACTATATGTATACAATTAGTATACAAGAAGTACACAACATGTATATAAAATTATATTTTTCATGAATTAAAATATCATAGATATAAATATTTATAACATATTTTATGAAACGTAATTTCTGATATGTAAGGTTTACTAGAAATATACAACAGATATACAAAATGTTTACAAGATGAATGCAACAACTACATCAAAAAAATATGAAAAATAAAAAAGATATGCAAAATTATTTAAATTGAAAACTATTTTTCTTCATTACATAAACATAAATTCTTGACATTTATCCTCATTAACTAGCACGGTATATAAAGGAGTACAGATAACTATCATAATTATTGAAACATCCAAATCCACAAGTCAGAGGTGAAAGAATTGATCTTAAAGATCATCGAATTTATTAAATAAAAGGAAATAAAATTTATAATAAGATGTATTAAAGGTATTTTTCTAAATCATGAGACATATTTTACCTTTAAGTTTTCAATCACGAATCAAAAGACTTACACAATTAAAGAGAAACAAATTGAAAATAACTTGTGAGTTTTAATGTAAGGGGGATAACATCTTGCATTCACAATTCATCAATGAATCAATATCAAACATGAAGGATAAGTAGTAATAACAATAGGGTGAGAGAAGGCAAACAATAAAAGATTTTATGAAAATAACCTAATGAAATAAGACTTTAAACAACCATGTAAAGAATATTACATTGAAAAATCGAAGAAGAAAGAAAACTAAAATCAAATATATTCTTCAAAATATTTAACATGCATAGTAAAATCTATAAGAAATGGGAAAACCCCAATACCAAACAAAAGTCATTCAAAAAATTATAAAAAATAAAATAAAATGAACTGAAAAATAAAATCAAACATAACTTTAGATCTTAAAATATAATACTATGGATTTTAAGTGTTCATTAACTAAAAATCATAAAAAGATACTCAATCAAGTCGAATAGTGTTTAATTGGTTATCAAATAGATTTCATTTTAAAGTTAAAGTAATAATTATCAAGAAAATGAGAGAGAACATGATACAAGAAGAAGAAAATTAGAAAAGAAAAAGCATAAAAAGGTTATAAAAGAAGAAGAAGATTAGAAAAGAAGAGAAAGAAAAAAAGAAAAAGAAATTTAGAAAAAAAGAAGAAGAATTAGATGAAATGAAATGAAAAGAAGAAAAAAGAAGGAGGAAAAAGGAAGAAAGGATAAGATAGAAAAAATGAGAAAAAGAAATATATATATATATATAAGAAATTGATAAGAAAAAGAAAAATATATGAGAAAAAGAAAGACATGTCTAAAATTAAAAAATAATTACAAAAAATGTATTTTTAATCAAAATTTAATAAATATAAAAAAAAAGGTTTTTGAGTTAGTATTTTTCAAAATGTAAAGTTAAAACTTAGTTAATTTTATAATTATCCCTTAATTAAAAGTTTTAAAAAAGCTCTTTTCTATATTTTATGGTATTTCACGCTTGCAATTTCAAAATGGAAACAATACACCTAACATTTTTCTGTATTTGTTGTTATCACATTGTTTAAGTAATAACAAACTGCAACAAGCTTTCCCATAAATGATCTATGTAATATGTATGGAGAGATATTACCCAGAAAATAAATTAATCAAACAAAAAATGAAAGAAGTAACCAAAACTGAATAAGAGGAAGGGCGAAAAAAGAAACAAGAGAAGGGTTTTGGAGGAGCTATCATGAGCAAGTGAGGAGAGTACAAAGGACAAAAGCTTGATAAAGACGAGTACAACTTCGGAAGAGAAAAATAGTAAGGAAGATTTTAACTTGTCTTTTCACAGTTTGATAATGGAGAGAATGCAGCTTTAAATGCATGACTGAACAGGGAACATTCGCAGAGATCCATAAAAGGGGATTCTAATTGGCAATCAAATTTAATAGACTGAACTAGTAGGAGGAGGAAAGTATGCATTGATCGTATTCGTGGGTAAACTGAGTGTTGAAAAGCTTGATTAGTCTTGCAGTTTTATACATTCAGTAAGCAACACAACAGAACCTAACTTTGTCTGACCATAAAAAGGTGAGAAAGAGGAAGCGATACAGAAACATAAACCAAGAAAAGAACTTGGATAGCTTGCTGTTCATAAGAAAGAAAGATGTAGCGTGGAAAAAAAAAAGCTGAGTATAGTAGAAAGTTTCATTCGTGAACTCATCTTCTAACAGTATGAAAATGGCATTTTTCTTTAATAGGGAAACAAGCATTTTTAAGTCCTTAAACAATCGTTATGTTTTTACTGTTTCTAAACAGTTATTATGTTGTATTTAGACTAGGTAGGCATCGGAAGAAAGGAGCATAAAGATCCACTATGACTGTAACCAAGAAAGAGCCAAAAGATTTTTAAAAATAATTAAAGAAAATATTCAAGTGCTTAAAATGCGAAAGCGAAAAATGACAATTGGTCTCCCAGTCAAAGGAACTTGGCCTTTCATGGCTGCAAAAAGCTAAACTCGGTGAGATATTTTTTACATGTATCTACTGCAAGCTACTCAACAGATATAATTATTTGTCCTCCCCCCTAACTAGGTTCCTAGATATGGCCAATCTCTACTAGTCATGCTCGTAAAAGCTACCCACGAAAACGTATAATCCTCACATCTCCCTATTTGGAAATGTACTTAATTATCACCAAACTGGCATTGACAGATTTAATAAATAGTTGATTATGATGGAATAATAATATAAGGTAATTTTTAGATTTTGTATGAATAAATGAGAAATTTATCAATTTAATGTGAATGAAAAAAAATTCTTATTTTAATGTATTTTGTTGGTTAACCAACGGTGAAGTTGATTGTATTTTGTTGGTTACATGAGATATTGTATTTTGTTGGTTATATGAGATATTATTAATTTAACTGAGGTTACATATCAAATCACCTTATTAAATAACAAAAAATAATATATAATTATTGAAAATTAATAATATTATATAATATTATAATATTATATAAAATATTATTATATAATTATTATGAATTAAAATAATTATTATGATTTATATATTATTAGTAGTTTTAATAATTATTCAATAATGATGATTAGTATTATTAATAAATGATTTGTGATGTTTTTATTATTAGTATGAATGTTATAACTGTTTATGGATAATATGTGGATTGTTATTATTATTATTTTATAAATGTAAATATAATGAATACTATTTTAAAAATAATTATTTGTATATGTTATTTGTATGAAAAATTGATATTGGTATTAATATTAATAATAATAATTATTATTATTATATAATTTTTTAATAATTAATAATTTTTTAATCATTATATATTATTTTTTATTATTTAATAAGATAATTTTACATATAATTTTCAATTAAATCGATGGTGAACTTTTCCCTTAATCTAAGTGTCTCCTATCTCTTAATGGTAATGTTAATGTCTCCTATGTCACCTCATCTTATCACTGGTTAAACTGCATACATGAAAATAAATAAAAAATTTCATTCATATTAAATAAGTAAATTCCTCATTTATTCACACAAAATCTAGAAAATACCCTAATAATATAATTATAAATTTGCCGTTAGAATAAAGATAATTTAAATATAACCTAAAGAGGTTACGGAAGAAATAAATAAGTATGGTTGCTGTCACCCGCATGGGTGTAGTCCAGTTGGTACTCGGACGTGGTGTTGGTAGCAAGAAACCACGGTTCGAGTCTTGGCAGCCGCAGTGTGGGAGTAACGCCCTCTGGGTGGACTCCTTGTGGGCATCAAGACCTGAGTCCCCGTCTAGGAGGCCGCTGGATACTATAATTTACCCTCCCTCACGATGTTTGTCGGGTCGGGCGGTGGGAGCCCCTGGGGTGAGGGCATCACCTTTATGGTACCAAGTATGGTTGCTGTCAAGCAACCACCTGTACCCACGTGAAAGTAGTGTCATTAAATGAGCATGGATCGATGTAGAGAATGGAGGATTGAGAATAGGTGGTCTTGTTCCTGTCCTCTGCTTGAATCTGCAATGAATTCTATTCATATGCTATATCTACTAATATCCTAAATAATTTGTGTTTCTTTCTATTTCCTTCATTGCCTGCGTCCTGTTTTTCCAACATAGGGATGATGATCATTATGAGGATCAGGTTTGTTCAACTTAATTCTGATCTAATAGAGGTTTCATAAATTCGAGTTATAAATTTGAATAATAAAATTATAAAATTCAATTAATGGGATAAATATTGTTGTAGTTTAATCAATATTTGCATATTATTTAAACCAATTTATTATTTTGTACCATTGCATTAGATTTTATATAAATAAATGTCAAGTTAATTTTTGAAAAATTATATAATGATATCTAATAAAATATCAATTATGTTGAAAATAACAATATAAATATTCATTTTTAATCTAACAAAGTAATTTTATATTTTTGTAACAGTATAAGATTGATAAAATCATAAAACCATTCATGATTTTATTTGTTTTACTATGATTATTTTAAATTTACATGTAAGCCAACTCAATTAATGTAAAAAAGATTGTAACAATGATGGTGAAAGCTATGGTTTTCTTTTGTTCATTATTAAAGCTTGATACCTGCTTTAAGAACACCATCCCCTCTCGCTCCCTCCCTCCCCGCCTCCTCCAATAGCTCTAGCCCTTCAACTGTTTATTGGTTGAACCATGTTTACTTCAAGCAGTGGCTGCCATCCTTTTCAGTATATGACCAACCAAATGCAAACTGCCCCAACCAGCTCTTTCTTAGACACTCAACAAAAACATAGCTCAATACAAGAAGAGCCTTATTATTGTTCTTTACCACCGTTGAATTTTACTGCACCTTTTCTTGATGATGGCGGTCTGTTTTTTAGTGAATTGTTGACGAATCAAAGTCAGCATCTACAACAAGAACCACATATTGTAGGGCGTAATGATATTGGTTTGGCGGCTGAGACCGATAACCAGGAGATGAATAACCAACCTGCAGCTTCAAAGAAAGCAACAACAAGAATCAATAACAAGAAAAAGACAAGCAAGAATACCAACGGATCATCAAGGAAACCAGTTCCTCGAAAGAGAAGTGGGAGAAAAGAGAGACACAGCAAGATTCATACAGCTCAAGGGCCTAGAGATAGGAGAATGAGATTATCTCTTCAAATTGCTAGGAAGTTCTTTGATCTACAAGACATGTTAGGTTTTGATAAAGCGAGCAAAACCATTGATTGGCTGTTTACAAAATCAAAGGCAGCAATCAAGGAACTAACAGACAGTCTCCCAAAAGTGAAGAGAAGTAGTACTATCGATGATGGTAGCAGAATCATTTCTACTACTTTAGAAAGTGATGTTATGTCAGGCCTCAATCGGACAACAGATAATAATGGAGCCAGGATAGGAATTGGAATGGAAGGCGAGAATGACTCATTTTCGAGCTTGATTGATCAGAGGAAATGTGGAAAATCAAACGAGAAGCGAGCATCTAATCTCCTCGCCAGAGAGTCCAGAGATCAGGCAAGAGCAAGAGCAAGAGAAAGAACAAAAGAGAAACTAAAAATCTTTGACAAACTTCAAGATTGTTCTTCTCAATCAAACCCTAATAATTTGGAGAAACCGGTGCCACCTAATTTACTCCAAAAGGGTGAAAAACGAGCACTGAAATCTGATCCGGTTGGTGATTCAAAAGAAAAAAATCAAGCGACAGCTGACAAGCCTAGTTCTTACTTCCAGCTGCCACATCAAATGGACTCCATAAGCATCGTTGACAAAATTTTCGGGCTCACTAGTGCTAGTAAATCATCTTCGATTTTCGATCTGTCTCAAAGCATGGTAATTCCAAGCGGGCCTGAATTCGAGAATCAAGAATTTTCAAGGTTTCCTGAAAATTGGGACATTATTAGCAATGCGAGAGCACTCAGCATGAAGCTTTCAGCGACAGGAAATTCCCATGAACAAAACCCTAACGCTGCTTTCGCGACACCCTCATCAAATGCCCAAGAACAAAACTTTACTTCACTTTTCATGGCTTCATTAGACACCCAAGATGAAAACACTTATTCAGTTTTTACCAACTTCTCAAATTCAAACGACCAAAACCTTAATCAAGTTCCCATGATAATCCCAGACGATGGTTTTCATTCTCATCTCATAGAAGACCAGTTCCCCAGAAATTCTAATGCTGTCAATACCAGGTACGGCAGCTTGTATTAAAGTGCTTAAACGCTTCCTCAAGTATTCTGCATCAAAACTCTTAAAAGACAAAGAAGAAGGACTTCGCTTACTTATTTTGAACTCCTCACTTAGTGAAGCCCGTCTTATGAAAAGTTGAATGAGAAACCTATATCTTCATATGCTTTTCTGAAAAGATCTTTAGAACATGTATGATGTTATGGTGATATAGCGGTCTTTGTTTCTACCATTTTCTTTTCTGATTTTCATCAAATGTTGTTTTATCAGGAATTACTTGATTGTAAGGGTTACCGACATTAAAATCAGAGCAAAATTCCATTAGTCTTGAATTTTCCATGGTATCGGTTTAGCCATGTGAAATTTAGTCCAATGAACATGCATCTATTTATGAAGACCGATTGAAATTCAAATTTGTAGCATAGTCACTGATTTTCTCTCCTGGACAAGTTTCAAGCGACTTACTGTTAGTTCACAAATATCAGATGCAAAGTAACTGCCAAACCAGCCATATCAGCTTATTGATATACAATTTTCAGCTAAAGCAGGGCCTCGATTTGGGTGCAATGTTTAAATTCTGCATTTGTCTTTACGAGGTGAGTCTTCGAAACTTTAACTGCTAATTCTACTGATACATGCCCGTATGTGAAAGCAAAAAGGTCTGTACTAATCCAAGCATGCATTATGTGCAAGCTCCATTTGAAGCTAGAGGATGATATCCTGGGGAATTTATTCGAATGCATTTATTTATGCCTGGAATGCATTTATTTATTTATTTATTGACTCAGTGATCGGCAGCTAAATTCTTGCTCTCTGTATAACAAATTTATTTGATTCTTATCTATGCCAGTTAATGGACTAAATGTTTGTAAGTATGTCAAGAATTTCGTGCAGGGTTGATTTCAGAATTTCCCGTGTGAAAGATGCTAGTTTTGACGAGGCAGTTAGAGGCTGGAAGGCAATCTCCAGGTAGAGATATGATCATGAGATTTTGCTTTCAATGATTACGAACTTGATTGTTCTTTAATGAAACTGTCATTAGTTAGTTACATACCAACTCATATGACTTGAGATCTTCTGATGAAATATTAATAATTTATTTTAAATAAAAGAATGAAATTTAAATATGATACAACTGTAACTATAGGTTGAAATTATTTCTCAACCATTGTCTTATATCTAATGGTTGAAATTTGTTTAATATAATCTTTCACATTCATAAAATATGAAAGGATTCAAATAAAAACATATAAACTAATAATTATGATATGGCATGTAAGCAATTGGTTTCTGGAAGTTAGGAAGTTCAAGTTCAGACATCTAATTAAATTCTTTGAAATAATTTACTTGCAGAGGAACATTGTTTTGCAAGATGTTTGAAGGATATGGTAAATTTTATAGTGTTTCTATGTTCTAGATGTATGAAAGCTATTCTAAATCAGGGAAAGTTGTCTTTGTCGGTTCGGCTATGTATTTTAGATATATTTGCACCAATAATGTATAGGTAGCACTGAACTCAAATCCATATTCTAAGTATAAAATAATATGCATTTGGAAGATTCACTTCTACATAGATATTGCTGGAACTCGAAAAAAGTACACATTAAGGAAAGGATCCACTCAACTAAAAATTATTATTTTTGAATGTTTATGATTAAATGACTTCATTCTATAATGTACAAGTGGAGTAAAGATTATCGTGTCGGTTGTGAATCCTGCAGAGAGATGATTAGCTTTGAGCAAGCTGTGGTGCAACGAGAACTTTCACATTAATAAGAAGTATATGCATGTGTGTATGTGTATATGTCTATATCGAGTAGACTGTTTTAGGTGGTTTACTGACAAGTTCAATCCATACTTACGATCTGGAAAACCAAATATCTGTCTTCATTCATTTCACGGCCATAATGTATTCTCCTTTTTTCATAACCTAATGCCTATTCAACATCTGCATATCTAACAGAATCCACATTCTATCATCAAAGTACGTCTCAATTTCCTGCGACTTTTAAGTGCTGCGCATCAAGGTAAGTATCCGTTAAATTCATTAAACTTTATCTTAATAGGTATTTTGAACTTCAGTTTTTCTAAACGTCTATTTTCATTTCAGAAGGTTGCATAATTCTAGTTCTGTTGATCTGTATATCCAAAGAAAAATATTTCAGTAACGTAAAGACACAAATATCAGCTTGCGTAACCATATTGGTCATTAATTAAGCAGTAAAAATACAAACTTGGTCTGGTTAAAAATCCTGAAGTAGCAGATATAAGCTTTCATATCTCAAAAAAGTCCTAGTACCTCACTTCTTACTGCATATACAAGGCTATAGTTAAAATTACAGAAGCGATATAAATTGGAGAAGAAATGGATAGGAAGGAAATGGAAAATATAAAAAAAAAAAACGAAAAAGAAAATGATTTTATTCGAGTGTCTAAAAGAAAAGATGGAAACACTTTTATTTCACTCAAAAATTTCTCCCCATACTGAAGGAAAATGATGGAAAAAGCATAATAAAGTTAAGGTCGCTATATTTTCAACTCTTTTTCATACAATTAATTCTACAAAAATAAGAACCAAAGATATTAAAGAAAAATGAAACTACATTACTTTTCATGTTTCTCATATCAATATATAAATTAATATTTCACTCTCTTTGCTTTTTGATCTTATTTTATTTAAATCATTTGAAATAAAATAATATATTTGATGAATCTTTCATGTGATTTGTATATTTAGAAACAAAAAAAAAATATTTTTTATGAAATTTCATATAATTTAAATATTTTATTTTAATAAAATTTGATGATATTTTAAAAATATATTTTATCTTATTTATTTTTGTCAAACTTCTAAATATTTTAAACCAAACATAATATTAATATTTAATAAATTATACATATTTTCAATAATAAAGTTAATGTTAATAATTTCTCTTTTACTTCACATTAATGCAAACAGAATTTGTTAGTCTTACTATGATATTATATTCGTTGTATCACCTCACCACACCAATGGATGATCATAGGCATCAGGCTTAGGTCATAAATTTTATCGGATTTGGAAGTTAGGCTTTGCTCAACAAGGAATTGATTTTCAAAATGATTTTTCTCAGATTATATGATAGTTTCATGAAATGAGTTTTAACTAAAATTTCAATTTGTTTAATATTCTTGTAATTATAAAATTAGAGAAGCTTGGAATGTCAAATATTTTCGTCCATGATCGGCCATCCAAATAATAATAATCATTAGCGTATTTTTGGCAAGTGTATGATTATGACTTTCTACCCTGCAGTTCTCAAACGATTGATTTGTACCGAATTAATGCTTATTATGCCATTAAATCAACATGATTTAGTTTAACATAGAGTGATGCAACCGAAAAGCGACACACAGGCATGAACATCAAATACTTATCTAAATCAAGTTTTCATTAAATTAATAAAAAAAATTTAAATATTTAAATTTTAAATCACTATTTATCTAAAAAGACTAATATATTTGAAATTTGAAAAATAATTATATTATTGATTTTCATATTCATTGCATGGATTTCGTCCATGCAACTGCCAAATGATCCTGTCAATTATGTTTTGCCAAAAGCATCGTGTGAATAATATCAAACTCATGTTATGCCTTCATGTCCTTGAATTGAGGGTAAATTTTATTTGAAATCAAATATATAGTTTGGGTATATGTGTACAAAAACTTATTTTATGCTTAATAAATCTAAGATTTGAAATAACATATTATGACATGTTATTTTAAATGCACATTCTTTCCAAAGTTATAAATTGATACTTATTATATTATAAACTAATAATATTATGATATGATTATTATTATTATTATTATCATTATCAACCAATAATATTAATAAATTTAAATCTAAAATTATAAACTATCTATATTATTTAAATAAATAATTTTGATTTAAATGAATTTATAGTCACGAATTTGAAATTATAAATTTAAAATTTAGGTATTAAATTTAAATGAATAAATAGAAACTAAACCTCACATCAAAATTTCAAAATAAAATAAAGCATATCATTTTAACCTGATGAAAATGCGTCAAACACAAACCAGTGGAACTATTAGTACTGATTTCCCTTGAATTAACTCTTTCGATTGTAGTTGGATGTATGGAAAGCAAGGGTCAAATCAAGAATGTAAAAAATGTCATCCAATTTTTGAATTATTTTAAAATTAATATGAAATCTAAATCTTTTACCCGTATTTTAATATTTAACCTGAAATTATTTGGCTTCTCCATTTGACATTATGTATGTAGAAAACTGTTTGTTCAATTGGTAAATAGATTTTTTTTGAAAAGGAAATGCTTAAGAAAATAATATTTTAAAAATTTAAAAAATGAAACAGTTACTTTAAAATAATCTTAAAAATATTTTTTAGGACCAACCTAAAAATTAACGTTATCATTCGAATAGAAACATTGTTACTATGTATTGAATCATTAAACATTGATTTTATTTTTATTTTTTATATTATTTTGAAATAGAATATGAAGTTTAATCTATTCTAAAATAAATATTTCAATATCTTTTTCTGAAATATAAACTGTTATATGTATATATTAAATTATATATTAAATTAGTAATGAGAAGTATAGATAAAAATATGAAACTACTATTATGTAAACATAATATCAAAAATAGATTAATAAGAAAAGATTCAATTTTAATCTAACTACTAACTTTTACATATGATATTTAACTTTTAAATTTGAATTTTATTTTAAATTGAATGTTAATAAAATATTTATAACGTAATTAACTAAATATGATAAGTATACAATAAACTATAACTCTTTAGTTAACTAAAGACAATATTTGTAAAATAAATATATCTTTTTTGGTTATAAACATAATATGATCAACAACTAGTAAACAATATTTATTTAATCTTTAGTTCTATTTTTAGTAATGAAGTAAAATTAATTCAAATATTTTTAATGTGATAAATAAGTAATTGTTAAAAATAAATTATATTTTACTTTCCATCATATTTATCAATGGAAGAAATTTTCTATTTAAATAAGCATATAACTTATATATTATATATATTCTCAATTTTACTTTATTTTATATTTTAGAAGAATATTAATGATATAAATTATTTTTGAATTTCTATATT
This sequence comes from Dalechampia spathulata, assembly GCA_948192965.1. Lineage (NCBI taxonomy): Eukaryota > Viridiplantae > Streptophyta > Magnoliopsida > Malpighiales > Euphorbiaceae > Dalechampia > Dalechampia spathulata. Next base: position 4,933 of record CANYBF011436351.1, on the reverse strand, counting down.
AAAATATAATTAATATGATAAATATAATTTAAAATAAAATATAATTAAATAATTTTAATTAAAATAATATAAAATTAAAGTAGAATAGATTAAAAAATGAAACGGTAAAATATATGAAATTACTATAATAAAAAGTTAATAAAAATATCAAATTTTTATATATTTTATTTTAAAATTTAAATTCAGATGATAAACAAAATTTTAGTTAATATTTCATATTACTTTTTAACAAGAAAATCAGTTAGATCAAACAATTGTAAATATATTGATTCATTAACATGATAGAGATCATAAAACAATATTTTTATATTTAATATAAAAATGAAATATATGTTAAATAATTAACAAGAATATATAATGCCTATTATGAATTTCTAGTTATTAATAAAATTATCAAATAAAAGTCAGATTAAAAAAAGAACTTGGATTTTTAAAAATTAAAGTCAATGATTAAACATCACCTTAGTTTTTATTTTTATTTTTATTTTTACATATAAGTGAAACCATCAACACAATACAAACAAAATAAATAATTTTCAAATCCCTATAAACTATAATATAAACCAATTCTAAAAATGATTAGTTTTTAAAATGAAAATATAGTAAAATAGAGAAAATAACAATGTATTTATTAATATGTATTATTATATTATATATATGTGAAATTTATATGAAATAGAGAAAAAAAATTATGAAAAGTGTCAAATCATCATATTTAATTTTGAATAAATAAATTATATTAGTTTATATAAAATTTAAGTAAGATTTTTTTTTAAATAACCGCAATCTCGAATTGGATGCGTATATAGTCGAGGTTAAAAGTAATAGATCAGATGGTGTTGAAGGCATGAGTAGCAGCGTCTCGTGCTAGGCTAGAATTTATTCATGTAAATATGATATCCAGTAATAAATCAACAAATAGAATACATCATTCAACTTCAGACATGAACCAAGTATTTACTGTCAGGCTAATATTGTTTAAGAGCACAAAACCTCGGATTGTTTTTTAATTTAGGAGTTATTATATAATCTTAATTTACCAAAAGTAATATACTATTTAATATAGTGTTGAATGACCATTACTTTGAATAGTTCTACTATTTATTTTCTTTTCCGGGCATTTAAGATGGTGTTACTTTTGTATTAATGATCTTAGCCATGTGTGGAACCATAGTCGTGCCACCAGTGGAATGTAAACATCAACAGTAGAGGTTGTAAATGAATTAAAAGTCGCAATGGTCAAGATCAAGACAAAACCCAGAGAAAGAAACAAGGAAAAATTAACCTGAAATGCTTCGTTCCAGATCTTGTAAATCCTTCACTGCCCTCCTTGTAAAACATGAAGAACAAACCACAAGCGGTATAATGTAATCCTGACGACAGAAAAGAGCTGGCGCAGTGTTTAAACATGCATATCAATATATTTTTTTTGATTGAAGCTTGGAAAAGAAAATGCAACATGTGATACGGACCAAATACAAAAAAGAAGAACAAGGAAAGGGACCGCTCAGGAAGCATATATAATAATGGAGCAGGAGATACTGAAGCGAAAATTCCGGAAAAGAGAGAGGTATCGGGTCTGCATGTGAAATGATAAACACCAGTTTTCAAGAAACAAAGAAGAAAATTGCAAATGTTTTTGACTTTTTTGGTATATATACATAATGTGTTGAATTTAGGGTTGTGTTCTTAAAAACAGGCAAATTAGAATCATCAACCATCCCTCTCCTCCTCATTGAGCAAGCAATTAATAGCAAATAGTATATGTCATTTCGCTTTTTTATATATTTAGTCGATGTGATATCTCGAACAGTGGCAGCAGATGGACGATGGGAGGTTGATTTCCATCAAGTAGTTGCTGTAAACAATTAACTACTGGCACCATCTTATCCCTGCAGCCCACACACACATCATTTGTGCTCATGTGGATTTGCTCGTTTAATTTGCATCTGTTGCGTGATCTTATTGTTATGTTAGGTGCAACTTCTCAGACTATATATTTAGTATATAGCCATCTATTGCCATTATATTACGGTAAAATAAAATGTTAAAGGTGGATTTTCCAAGAAGATCTAAAATGTGATATGTACTGATGTTGCTGTATAGCCGATTTACCATAATCATTTGTGTCTGCTTCATAGATTTTGTCTCTGGTAAATTTTTCTCAATTCGTTTTCCTTCTCTGTTCATTAATGCATGGCTGTAAAGAGTGTGGATGTGCCGAAATCCTTTTCTTGAAATTAATGATTACGTACAACTCAACTAAGCGTCAATCCTTTAGAGTTCGGTATTGTCTGTACTATCATGAGTTTGATGAATCAAACACGGGTTTTAGTTGCTGAACGGATTTTTCTTTTCCACTGTATTTTAATTATAATTATTCGATAAAAGTTACTAGTATTTTAGAATGAATGATAAGTGGTTTTTAAAATAATTTTTTAATGTTAAAACAATTTTTTAAAATAATGTAATATTTTATTTTTATTTTTTAAAAAACTTAATACTGAAATCCCTTTAAAACCAGGCGATATCAGTATGATACCTTACTGTAAATTTACGTTAAAGAAAATTAAAACGTACTTTTTGCCTTTAGCTCAGATGGCACAGCAATTTGCTTCACCCTATCCACCCAGGTTCACATCCGGCATATTCCTTCTTTTCATCTTCTTTTTTAACTTTTTTTTTTCAATTTCTGTTAATATTTATTAATTTTATCATTTAATTATATTTAGGATTTTCTTCCTCCATTTATATATTATATATTTCATTTATTTTTTATTTAATTTTTTAAATATTTTATTATATAAATATATTTATCTTATTTTATTTTATAGGTTAATTAAATAAAATTTTTTAATGTATAAAATAATTTAATTAAATTATTATAAATAGATTTTTAAACCAATCAAATTATTTAATTTATTATTTAAAATTAAATTATTTTAATAGTTAGATAAATACTATTAAAATAATAAATAAATAAAGTCATAATTATCTTAATTCAATTCAAGTGATATTCAATCACTTTAAAGTGATAGAAGTGTAATCTTATCATACTCTTCTCCTATATCACTACAAATAAGGGAGCACCCCCTCATTCAAAAATACATTCAATATTCAGAACCCAAAAGCGAGAAATAACAATAAACTCTCAAAGCTCAAGCTCCTCAAATCTTCAAGACCTCAAAGTATTTTTCAAGATCCAAGATGTTCTTCGAGATCATAAAGGCATTAAATAAGTTCATCAAGGTGGTCATCAAGATGTTCTTCCTTCAAGGTGAAATTTGATTTAAGATCAAGCCATTAAAGTACTTGAATCGTGTTTTTTTGTTGAAAGTCAAGTTTAATTCAAGATGAAGCTACAAAGTCCCTTAAATCAAGTTCTTATTTCGAGATTTAAATTAGAGGATTTAAATTCTTTGTTATAAAAATTTTATATTAGAGATTGTAACTCACTTTAAATTAATAAAATTTATTTGTTGCTTAATTTCTAATTCAATATTATTTAATGTTATAGATTTTATGCACTATAAACTTTTAACATGCCAATGGGATGTCTCTACTTTTCATCCTGAATTTCAAAAAAATCAAATCTTCAACATCAATGGCATCCAAGAAGAGTGACTCAATGACACCAAGGAAGTACAACCTCTATCCAACAGCTGGTCAAGTTCAAACTCCTGTCTCATCACATGATGGGTCAAATTTTGGTGATAGTCCTAACATCATGACAAAGATAAAATCGATCATATAATTGTATGAGCAACAACAAATGACGTCTTCACCAAAGATGGGGGTAAAAATTAGAGTGTCAAAGGAACCTGATTTCTTATCATTACTAAAGTACTATGACAAGGAAGGAGGTTAAGGTCGAAGTTTCACTCTATAATCAAACCTTCAAATTTCTTCTCCAAGAAGTCCTGGTGGCACTATGTCTGTGATGATAACCAATAGTACTTCATTGGAAAAATAAGTTGCTAACTTGACTAAGTTGATGAAAGAGCTCATGAGCAAGACTAAGGAAAAAGATGATGAAATTGCATCTTTGATCGTGAGGCTAACAAGCATGACTGGAAAGGCTATTACTAATGGAGCATTTGACTCGCTAGCTATTCAAGAAAAAGAAGAAGGCACTTTATCAATAAATATTACAGGTAACACTCAAGTAGTGGCCAACAACCTAATCACCACGATCCAACTAGAAGAGCTTATTAAGAAAGCTATTAAGGAACAAGCTAAGATATCATCACTGCTTTCTTACTCATATGGAAAACCATGCATACCTCGGATTGACCTGATGAAGATGCCAACAAATCATAAACCTCCAAAGTTTCAACAATTTGATGGCAAAGGTAATCCAAGGTAACATATTGCTCATTTTGTGGAGACATGCAATAATATCAATATATATGGTGATATGCTTGTAAAGGAGTTGTTTGGTCTCTAAAACGTAATGCCTTTGATTGGTATACTGACCTTGAAGCTGGCTTAATTAATAGTTTGGAGTAACTTGAGCAAGAATTCCTTAACCTTTTCTATAACACCCGATGCATTATCAACATGATTAAGTTAATTGCAACTCATCAATGGAAAGATGAGCTTATGATAGACTACTGTCGCACCCTAATTTTGGATCGGTCGGATTGATTGGGATGAATCGAGCCTATCTCCTTGTCGTTTTGCCCTCACGGGCATCTCGGTTTGTCCTGATGTAGTTCAGGATTCGAATTAGGGTTGCTAGAAGGGCATTTTGGGCATTCTAGGTACTTGCCCGAACGGGTATCCTTAGGGAGCCGATTCGGGTATGTTACTTACCCGTACGGGTATGTAACTTACCCGAATCGGTCCCTAAAGATACCCGAACGGGTAAGTTTCCTCAGACACTTATAATTTGATAATTTGCTAAGAATTACGGGATTCTGGAATTTTCTAA
>CANYBF011436294.1:0-20520 GCA_948192965.1 Dalechampia spathulata | reverse complement strand
ACATAAGGATCAGTGGTTCCAGTAAAATCAATGGCTCCATAAGCTCTCATCTTCCTAAAATCACGTTCCTCCTTTATGCTAGGAGGGGCCTCAACAGGTCCTTGCTCAGGTTGTCTCTGAACATTAGAATGTGGTTGGTTAAATTGAGTAGCCACTGGATCCACTCTTGCAATATCCGACTGTCCAGCTAACACTGCACAATCAAATTGACCATCTTGAACATTCTGCTCTTGATTACCTCTTGCTTGAATACTAGCAGTAGAGGTACTGTCATTAGGGGTAAAGTTATCTTCGCCTTCACCCATGATAATTGCTCTATCAGACATATTTTGGAAGAAGTACCTAAAATAAATAACTTAGTCAGCAGCAAGGACAATAGACTTCTTATCGTGCAACTCAACTTTGGCAGTACAATATGTTTATTACATGAGCTATTTAACCATAACTCTGATACCAACAAAACATGTCACGTCTTTCGGCTGCGTAACATGCTCCCGAAGAATGATTATAAAATTTTTCTTTATATTAAAAACTTTATAATCATCCATCAAAGGATAGCTAATTTTTTTTTATATATATAATATTTAACTCGTTTGATACAATCCTTCATAAAGGTATACAAGTATTAAAAATTACATGCCATTTGTTTTTATATATCAATTATTAATTTATAATTTAGAGACAAGTAAATTTATGATGGGTTTATAATGGTGAATGATATGGATTATCTTACTATCTGTCATTATTTTTTATAGCCACTTCATTACTTTCTTATAATGAAGGATATAATGAAGGTCTTAGTTATAAGGTGACAAATGGTGAAAGCAAATAAACTTTCCTAAGAGTTGAAAGGAGTCCCAAGTAATTTCATACCCACAATCATGCAGTTAGAAAGGGATCAAGTGTTCATGTGAAATGCCAAATGATTGTATATATGTCATAATTAACCATTAAGATGGTAAGATTAATATAAAACTCATATTTGTAATGTCACATCTCTTCACCATAAGATCCCCTAATAAAATCACCATAATGGGTAAGTTATTGAACCCAAGGTAACACGATAATGGCACCAAGGACTCGTTTGAAGTGAGAAATAAACTTCCTTAAGGATTACCTCAAGGCATGCATGGACCTATAAGAAGTCATAATAAAGTTATCACCTAGATGGTTCCAGGAAATAGTTCAACTTACCTATAGCATGAGTACTAGTTAAACCCTTTAAAGATGGGTTCAAGTGCTGACAACCTATTTCTATGAGTTCCATATTAAATTTTACTAGATTAATCAAGTAATTATATCTAGCAAGTAATTTACATTCATTAGTATGAATACATCATACAAATACATAGCACGACATGGTATTAAGTATAAAAGCATAGTAGTAATATAACAAGAAAGGATGAAAGAATCAAGGATACAAAACTAAGTTAATGAATAAATACAATTGGTAAATATTGGAAAAAAAATAGATGAACATATTCTATTATAAATTAATCTTTAAGGATACTATAATGAAGAATGGTATAAAAGGAAAGCATATTCTCTATATTCAATAGTTCACATATTTATATACAAATAAAGGATAGAAAATCAAAAGAAAGTAGATAGAAGGAGATCCTAGGATATCTCACAAGATTAAGAACTAACTTATCTATATTTGAATTCACAATCAAATCATATCGACAACACTCCCCTTCAAGTTAGAGCACATATATCAATCATGTCCAACTTAACATAAATATGTTTAATTCAAACTCCATTGAGTACCTTAGTGATAATATCTTCCAATTGATCTTCAGTCTTTACAAACCCTGTAGAAATCAAGTTCTGTTGGAGTTTCTCCCAAAAAAAAATGACAATCTACCTCAATATGCTTTGTACATTCATGAAAGACTGGGTTCAAGGCAATATGGAGAGTTGTCTGATTATCACACCATAATTTCACCGGTGGCATGGGTTTAAGTCCAAGCTCATTCATAAGATGCTGAACTCAAATAGCTTCATATATTGTTTATGTCATGGCTCTATATCCTGACTCAGCACTCGATCTGGACACTACATTCTTCTTCTTACTCTTCCATGATATCAAATTACCTTCTAAAAACAAACAATATCTTATGATATATCTCCTACCATATTTAGACTTGGCCCAATCTACATCCAAAAAACACTTAATATCAATATGCCCATGGTTTCTATAAACAATACCATGATCGAGTGAACTCTTCAAGTAATAGACATTCTACTCTATAGCAGCCTAATGGTTAATTGTAGTAGAAGATAGAAACTAATTGACAATACTAACATAATATGCAATATATGGTCGACCTTTGTTTGAAACTAAGTATGTAAAAAGGATTTAAGATATTGAATTCATGTAGCATCACCGCCTGTAATGATAATATCATCAACATACACAACCAGAAGAATAATACTAAATTCAGTCTGCTTATAAAAGATAAAGTGATCACATGTACTCTTTTGCATCCCATATTATTGAATAACATCACTAAACTTGCCAAACCATGCATGTGGATTTTATTTTAAACCATATAAGGACTTTTAAAGTTTACATACCTTCCATGCTCCCCCTGAGCAACAAAGTTAGGTGGTTGCTCCATGTAAACTTCTTCCTAGAGATCACCATATCGGAAAGCATTCTTGATATCTAATTGGTACGAAGACTAATTATAAGTAGCTGCTAAAGAGATACAGGTCAGTTTAGCAATAGGAGAAAAGGTGTCAGAATAATTGACTCCATTAAGTTTAAGCATAGCCTTTAGCAATAAGACAGGCTTTCAACTTGGAGACCAACCCATCAAGATTAACCTCAACTATAAATACCCACATACAACTAATAGTAGTCTTGCTAGGCAGTCAATCAACCAACACCCACATACCATTGGTATCTAACACAATTATTTCCTCTACCATTATCATCTTCTAACCAAAATGAGATAAAGCCTAAGAAATAGTCCTAGGAATAGAAACTAAATCTAAAGGAGTAATAAAGGAATAAGTAAGAGAAGATAAATGATTATAAGCAACAAAGAGGAAATGGGATGAGCACATTTACGTTTACCTTTACAAAGGGCAATAAGGAGATCAAGACTAGTGGGAGTCAGGATCTGGAGATGTAGTGAATAATTCAGGAGTCTTAGAACATATAAGCGAGCGAGAAACAAGTGTATCCAAGATATATAACCCAGCTAACTCATATCCTCTACTAATAATCTTCTTCATCATAAGATCATGACATAAACAATGATCAGGATAAAAAGAAATAAAATAGTTCAAAGTACGCATAAGTTTACTCATAAAAACTAAATTGAATCAGAAATTTAGTAAATGAAGGATAAAGGTTAAAGAAATAAAAGATGTTGGTTTAATAGTACCTAAACCTAAGACAGTAGATGTTGTGCTATCTGCTAATGTAATAAAAGAGGAAGAAGTGGAAGAATGAAAAGATGAAAACAAGGTAGAATTACCTATCATATGATCCATGGCACCTGAATCAATGACCCACTTAGTAGAGGTAGATAAAAGATAATAATTATTATTACCTAACTTAACGTCATAAGAAGAGGATGGAGTAGATTGTTTTAAGGCTTCTTGATATTATGAGAATTGAGCAAATTCATCAGCAGATACTAATATCAGATTTGAAGGAGTCATGGCAACATTGGCATGAGGAGAAGTGACAGACTAGGAAGATTGATAAGATAACTTCCAACAAGTATGTTGAGTATGACCTTGCTCATGAAAATAATAGTAAACCACATTCCTTGGATCCCAAGTAAAAGAACTACTTGATTGAGATGGTCGACAAGACTGATGTTATTTTCAATGTGAAGTACCCAAGAAAAAGTTTCATGTAATGAGGGAATTTCAAATCCTGGGAGAATTTGAGATCGAGCAGTATCAAATTCTATAGGTAAACCGACAAGGAAACTCATAATTATCATTTTCTCAAGGTTAGCATGCTGGATTTTGACCTCAAGACTAGAGGGCATCAAAGTTTTTAGCTCTTCATAGACTTTCTTAAAATCTATAAAATAAGTCATAAGAGACTTATCTTGTTTAACAGCATGATAGAATGTCTTACAAATATCATAGGTACAAGTAATATTACCCTTACCTGAATATAGAAAATCAAGATAATCAAGCAATTCCTTAACGGTAGCACAATGACTAGTGATGTTAATGACTTTAGTTAAAATTCAATTACAAATCTACAAAAATAACTTGGACTCACTCTTCCATTTTAAATACTTCTCTTTGGTAATGTTAGTAATAGCATCATCTGATGTGCTAAAGGGTGGTGGATTATCTATCATATGCATGTCTTTTTTAATACTTAATAAATACATGTCTACTGCTTTTTTCCAATCATAATAATTAGTGTCATTGAGCTTCTTATCGCTAATTTTGATAGCCACAGAAATAGCATCAAACACAGTAGTCCTGTTTACTATCATTCGGTAAGCAAAGCTCAGGAAAATAAAAATCAGAAATGAGAATAGCCACTAATAACTGAAACAAGAGTTAGTTGTTAAACAAAGATCATGGATAACCCTAGAAACCCCAACAAAGAAACAAAAATCATAAAATCTCTTAACAATGAATTGAGGAAGGTGACATGACATCAAAGATGAAGTTTGAGTATCACCGGAGAGTCCATGCACCTCCACGTGCCAACGTATGAAATCAGAGTAACAACTTGAAGAACCATGTGGGCCACATGCACCGCCTTGTTGGTCATGGGATTCTAAGCAAACTCTAGTTAGTATTAGGTGAAGCCTCCATGGTAGGTGGTGAGAAGAAAAGACCAATCTCCTAGGTAGCACAAAAAGGTGTATATGGGTTGTTCTTAGGGACAACACACAAGAGGGAAAAATGGGAAGAATAGGCTCTAATACCATGAAGAATGGTGTAGAAGGAAAGAATATTTTTTATATTCAATAGGTCACACGTTTATATACAATGACGGATAGAAAATCAAAAGAAAGTATATAGAAGGAGATCTTAGGATATCTAACAAGACCATGAACTAACTTATCTACATTTGAATTCATAATCAAATCATATCTACAATAGATATAAAAATAAACATTAAGTAATATTTCAATGTCTCCATTTATCAATGAGAAAATCAATTTTGTTCAACATTAGTTGAAAATGCATGATAAAAAAATGCATAAAATAATATGATAATTAACAAGAAAATTACAATTTAGGAATTATTCTAATTAATTTAAGCTAATGGTAAGTTTAAATCATATTTTGGAATGTCTTAGGAGTTAAAGAATATGGTTAAAATGCATTTTTCCTAAAATGAGTGAGTTTTGGTCATATATAATGCAATATAGATAGCACATTATAGTGAATATTGATAATATAAACTACACATTGGTATTAATAATGATAATGTGTGAGACATATTTTGTAATGTGCTACATGCATTACAAGTCTAGTAGTGTAATTTTGACAAGAAAATGGCAAACTAGCTTATCAAATGGTCATAAAAATAACTTTAAGAATTCTATAATCCTCCAAATGTCAAATAATCCTAACTTTAGAACTATTTTTAGTCAATCCAATTCAATCTATATATGCAAAATGCAAAGATTTAATTTTGGAAAATGAGTTTGAATGCTAAAACTTTAAGAAATTATTGAATTTATGACAACCTAGATCAATTAAACAATTGTGAAGTTTGAATGCTATTGAAAAGTTCGAAATTTAAGTGAAAATCGAATAAAAACATGAATATTATTTTCCAAAAATGTAAAATGAACCATAAGTTACAAGGAAAAGGCAACATGCTTCACATATTAGGCAATGTGTGACATATGTTGCATTAATAATTATAACATGAATCATATGGTTTTGGGAAATAATAAAAAAAATCAATTGAAAATTTTCAAAAATATCATGAAAAAAATAAAGAAAATTCCCAAAATATAAGGGAATTAGAGATATTTGACCAACTCAAATCATTTATGCAATTTGATGCATAAATATTATGAGGAGTTTCATTTTTAATCAAAAATAGAATAAAAACTCATAGAAAATTTACTTATATTATAATATATGTCACACATTGCAAAGAAAAGGTAAAGTACATCATACCTTAGGCAATGTGTGTCATACATTGCATGAAAAATGCAACTTATGATGCAAATAATTGGGAAAATAAGGAGGAAATCATAAAAATGCAAGAAACAACAAAGAAAAGTATAAGAAAATAGAAGAACATGGATGAGAAGCAAGGTTTTGAAAGCTTACAAAGGCTAAATAAGCATAATCTATTGATTCCAAAATGTTTATCAAATTAATTAGTCTAAAAATTAGCATAATTATATCTAATTAGAATCATTAATTGTGTCTAAGTCAATTGAGGTAAAGTTTCAATGTTTTTAATCAATTTTCACTTAATTTCTATGAAATATCCATCAAATATTTATAATATTCAAAGGGATGTGGTATTTTTTAAATTCCTAATATAGAATATTTTGCCTAAATTATGACATGCACCCCATGTTGCATATAATATGCATTATACATTACCAAAAATGGACAACATGTTACATACATTAGCTAAGAATAATAATGTGTATTGCATATTATGTAATGTGTGATACACATTATGTTGTAAGAAAACCAAAAACTTTATTTTAGCTTAATTTTGATTTAATTTTTAGTCTAAAAATTCTCCAGTTATGAAAAAAAAGGTAAGCACCATCATTAAGTAATGATGGATAAAAAGTAAGTATAAATGCCAATTCTATTATAAATGGAACTTCAAATATACAAAATTTGGATATTTACTAATATCTTAAGGTCTTTATTTAGAAACAATAAATTTTGTCAACTATGTCAACACTAAAGCTAAAAATGCTTGATCAAAATATATAACAAATGCAAAAAGTGATAATTTTGGATTGCTTTAATTAATTTAACCTAATAAAAACTTAAATTATCATTAGGAAGTTTTAAAAGTCCAAAACATGTGATAAAACTATTTTTAAATGAAAATGAGTGATATCATGCATATTATAACATGTTATAATAATATGTGACATACATTCCAAGTTTAGGATAAAAATCATATGTGAAAATGTCAAAGTTTCACCAAAACCAATCATGGATCTTGATTTTGAAAGTTTTAGAATGCTTTTCCATCATCTGAACTTATTAAAAAAACTAAAACGAGACCCAATAATTCTAAATTAGCATATTTTGTATGAAATAAATGGGTTTAATTAAAAAATAAGTTTCATGCTAAAATTTCAAATGGATGATAACTTTGTGACCAACTCATATCATTCATGTAATCATGAGGAGTAAATATTATAAAGGAGTTGAATTTTAGGTGAAAATGAATCAAAAATGAAAAAAAAAAATTCATAAAATTGAATGTACACTACTCATTATATGAAAAAAAAAGCAACGTGTTTCATATGTTACTAGATAGTAACAATAAATTTGATATAAGATAAAAATGGTAAGAAACATACGAGAAAAAGACTATAATCCCAAGAAATTGAATAATATTTAACTACCTCATATCATTTAAGCATTTATAAGGCTTAAATGTTACTAAGAAATTCATTTTTTAGGCAAAAATGAGTGAAAATGCTCCTAAAAATCACAACATGTGTCCTACATTACAGAAAAAGTGCATCATGCATTATACATTAATCAATGTATGTTTCATGTTACATACAAAAATGTAATGTGTGTTGTATGTTGCATAGAAAAATACAATGTGTGTTGCATAATATTGGGTATAATGAGAAAATTGAAACTTAAATAAGAGAAAGATAGAAAAAGCATAAATTAGAATGAAAAATATTGAAAAATCAAAAAATAAATGCTTTCAAATATTTCCAAGACTGGTAGGTTGATTTTCTTGATTCCAACACATTTAAGGAAATAAATTGGTTAAAAAATTATTCCTAATTAAGACTAATTAGTGATTACTTAATTTATGAAGTGATCTTGGCAGAATTTTACTTAAATTAATTAATTTCCTATCCTTTTCATAAAACACTCAGTGCGGATTTATAATGTATGGAGGGAAATTATATTGTTTAGATTTCTAATGTGAGAATTTTTATCTAAAGTTGTAATATATGTCACACATTGCATGCAATGTGCATTATACATTGTGTAAGCTGCGCACATTATGTTGAATGATAAAAATTTTCATTTTTAGCTTAATTTTTATTTAATTTTTGGATTAAACATCCTCTTAATTTTGAAATTAAGGAAAGCATTATAATTAAGAAAAAACTATGAAAATTAAGGGTTAATATCTGCATCATGCATTTAACGTATGATGCAAGTTTCTAGTTAATATGTTGCACACATTCTACAAAAATATGCAACACATGTTTAATATATGATGCATATTTAATATGACACATTTAATGCATGATGCATATTTAATATACAACACACATTCATAAAAAATGTATGATACTTTTTCTACGGACAGAAAATCTCATATTGCCAATTTAAAATTCCAAATTTTCTATCATTTTAAAGATTTTTTGTAAAAAAAGAACAAAAATTTATAAAAATTAACTAAATTCTCATAAAATTAAATCTAAAATATAAAACACTTGATTAGCAACTTAATTAGGTATAAGCTTTGGGTTCATTAATTTATTTGAACTAAATAGAGATTAAGATATAATCTTTGTAGTCTTGATATCATCTTTCTAATTCTAACCAATAAACCTATGATGCACATTTATTTTTGAAAAAAAATTCATTTTATTTTTCATTCAATTTTCTTAAAATCAAATGTATTAGTAGTATATAGACCTCACAACTATTCAAATGATCTAAAATAGTCATGAAGATGGAAATTTTGCACTCTTTGGCTTCTATTTTATGTCAAAACGCATTTCTCCTCGTATTTTCAATCAAATGTATAAGACACATTTTTCATAAAATGTACAACACACGTTTCATGTATGATACATATTTATTTTTTGACGGTAAAGAAAATGAAGTGTTAGCCATTTTCATGGATTTTTCAACTCAAATGAATGTGTGAGTAGTATTTAAGCTTGACAATCACTTAAATAATCTGAAACAGTCACACATTTTATAATATTTTAGGTTTTAGCCTTAAAATCCAAATTCATCGATTAAAATCATTTTATTTGTTTAAAAATTTCATTGCTTAGGATGATTGGACATGACTTTAAGTTGCAATTAATCCTAAATGATACTACAAAAAATTATAGGTGTCTTAGAACAATTTTTATTTCCTAATTGATGAGATTATTACATTATCTCATGAAAACACTATTGTAAATCATGAATATATGACACATATTTTGCAACATATTATGTGTATTTTTCAGAAAATATGTGATGCATATTTAATATATGATACATTTTTCAATAAAACATGTGACATGTATTTATTTAATGTGTAAGGTATACTTTTTCATGAATGTGACATATATTTTTGCCAACAAAGGCATTTTGCTAAAATTTCACCTTAAATCCATTTTTCATTAAATTTGATGATACTTGGAAGGTTTATAGTAATAATTTAAGCTTGTCAATAGCTTAAATTGATAGAAATAATCCTATAATTCTAAATCATCGTTGTCTTTGCGTTTATCACTTTAATTGTATTTTTATATATTTTTGGTTTGTGGTATTAAGGAATATTTCATTACTTAGTAAAGGATTTTAAGGGCATTGCAAATGTTCAAATAATTTTATTTACCTAAAGTCTCAATTATAATATAATAAAATAGTTTTATTTTATTTGCTTCCTCATATCACAAATGTATTTATTTATTCATTATGGGCTACACCCCTTAATGTTTTTAATCCTTTTATGTTATATTTATCTACTACCATACCATCATATATTATCATGCTATTATTGTATTATATTATCATGCTATTATTGTATTTGTGTATATTTATGTTATGCGTATAATATAAATAAATGCAGAAAGTCTGCTTAGGCACAATTAATTAAATAATAGAATAAAATTGATTACAAAACTCAAACAAATATACTTTGATCACAAAAACTCATCTTTAAAAGCTTTAACTAATACTTTACCAAGGGTTAGTCAAACTATAATTTTCTAATCTAATCAGGAGGTGACTCCATAACCTAAACATAGGTCCATTCGTTCCCTAGGAGAACCACCTAAGGTCACTCTTTACTGCAAGTAAGTTCTTACTGTAGCAAACCATATGGATTTGTTTAAGTGAGCCCTATACAAAAAAGCAAAGGCTACTCTATGAGGTTGGTTGAAAAATGTAAATCTGTCAAATGGATATGTTTTTAACTTAGGTCATTTTGTTGATATGCGGAAGTATTAACTCTTTGATGTGAAAAGTCACGACTATCATTTATTTATGCAACACTTCTACCTATAGCTTTTCGTAGATTGCTATCAAGTAATGTATGTCAAGCAAAAGCTAAGCTTATTTTTTATAAAATAGCTTATAAGATATCAGCTAAACAAACAATGAATATCTTAAACAAACGGTTGGATAACTAATCACAGGACACCATTATGTATATATGAGTATCGCCCCCTCTCTCTCTCTCTCTTCTCACACACATGTACTCCACTAACCTACCATATTATGGCTTTCTTAGGTTCTGGCATTATTACGACAAAGAGGATGGAATTATGGATAGGGAAGGGGATGAGAATGAAAGGAAACCTCATTAACGCTACCAAATCAGCACTGAAATCTCAGCCGTGTATAATTCCACACACACTAACATTCTGTGATCTCAGGATATCCCCTCAAGAAAAGAAAGCGAAAGTACATTTTGCTCCCACAAATTATCTTACTTTTCTGTTCCCTCTCAACTTCATTTGACAGATTAGTATTTGCTTTTTATTGGAAAAGGTAAGTAGAAATGAGTGGTTTGAGGATGGATAGCCTATGGTTCTCAAAAACTAAGTGCACGTGCACTGTAACAGCACTCATCCTAGGACCTATGCCTGTTGTAAGAACGATTATAATAGAGCAAACTGCAATATCTCAGGAAAAGAAAAAGGAAAACCAAAAAACTCACCATTGTCTACTTGTCAGGATGCCCCCTTTTAGCCTTTCGACGAGTGTGGTGGTGGGTATTGGCATGTCGAGTAGGCTTGGTGGCCTTTTTGCTGCAAGTTCAAGTAAAAGATGAAGTTTATGGAGAGTGATACCTGAAGCTCTGTTAATGTAGATGGTCAAACAGTTCATCATCAAATGGACTGATTAATGAATTAAAAAAACTAACCAGGTAATTGCTGAACAAATTCTAAAGAGAAGGATCATAGGTAAAGCCAACAGAGCAGAGGCCTAAAGTTTGAAAGAAAGGCATGTTAGTTAGCTGTTGATGATGGATAGCTTACAGTTGCAGAAATTTTAAACGGTGACAACTGTTTAACAAAAAAAAAAGCATGATCCATAAGCAAGAACACATACCGTGAACCAGATCAGCTCCTTAGTTGCAAGAGGTCTTGTAAGCTCATGCTTGTTCAAGGTTTCTTGTACGGTTCCTTGCACCTGGAAAAAAAAAATGAAAACTCACGAATGGCCAAACAAATCTCAAACTTTCAATAAGAGTAAATATAGTGAAAATAGTTCTCCTATTAATTGTCAGTTGAATATAACAAGAAGTCTCGAAACACAAAATTCATGTTACTACCACACTCACATGTTCCAACTGAATATTACATTCCTTTAACACGTCAACATTAGTAGCGATCAATGTTATCAAAATCATGTTTTGAAGCGTAAAATCATAAACTTTATGTTTCTAGGTTGAAAAGACTTGTTACAAATAGCTTAAAATCGAGGGTTTGTAAAATTGTTGTTGACTTGCTTCTAATTCAGTAAACTCATTAAAAAAGGTAAAACGGATCACGCTTCAATCGACATCAATGCTACAACACCATGGTCCATGTCAAAGGCCATCAATTAATTTGAATGGCTATTCTAGTTGATATGGTAAAGACTGCTATTATGCATTAATTTAAATGTTCAAATTCTAATTTTGAGGTTGTCTTGGAGGTGGCTATCACGATGGTTACGGTGCAGGAGGCCAGAGAAAGATACAACACAGAAATTCTTATTTTTATTCGACCTTGAACATGTTCTTTTGGGCAATTATTATAGGCTTTTACATGTCTTTTTCTTAGATTTTATTTGGAATATTATAGCATGTCATTATTATAGCATATGTCATTATGGGCTTTTAAATTTGGGATACCTTCAAAAATAGCAATTGAAAAATGAAATTTTACAAAAATATCATCTTTTAATTTTATTGACAAACAAAAGATTGAAACATAAAATTTTTAGAAGAAAACCAGCTATCAACATTTTTTTTTGCAGAAGTACTGGAAAAGCAGAAAATTTATAGTAAATCTTGAGTAAATTTTATGTTTTATCAAAGGTAAATCAACGTGTAATCAAAGGTAAATTTTATCAAAAAATTTATTCATAATTTTTTGGTAAACCTTCCCTAATATTTTATGAAATGAATTGTATACCTAATATTTCAATAATTTTTACCATATTTAATTACATATTATGGTATTTTAATAATTTTATCATATTTGATTACACGTTACAGTATACCTTTCTCAATCGTTTGATAAACCTTTAAAACATTTTGTAATATTTTAACAAAAATTAATTATTGATAGCCTTTTACAAAATTGTTCATATGTGTAATATTTTTATGATTTTTATGATATCTGATCACATATTTTAGTCAAGCTTTGGTAACACTTTGTAAACTTGAATAGCATAAATAAAACTGAAAAAAAAAATTACATAAAAATTATGACAAGAAAATGAAGTCAAACAAAACATTAATCAAAATTTCTTCAAATCATAATCAATACTTATCAAAAGAAGTAGTAATGATCTAGAAAAATTAATAGAATCTAACTTAGTGATCTTTGATTTTGAAGAAAAAAATAATGATGATTGAAGTTCAAGAAATCATACTTCCAATTAAAAGAAATCAAAAAGATCAATAGATATGAAAACAAGAATTAGAAAGGTCATCCTTATGACTAGCAAAAAAAAAAAAGTGAAAGACAAGACAAGAACAAAGAAGTCAATGATAAATTTAAAAAATTAAATTGAAAAAATAATAAATAGGAAAAAAGAACAATAGAAAGAAGAAGAGGAAATAAGAGAAAAAAACAAAAATAGGATAAAAGAGAAAAAAAAAGAAAGAAACTTGAATTAAAGACATAACAACAAAACTTGAATTAAAAAAAAACGACAAAACTTAAACATATAATACTTTCAAAAACAAAAAATGTAAACAAAGATATTTTTGTAATTATCCCTTTACATTTTTCTGACCAAATCTTTCACTATTCTTTTATTATATTCCCTCCATCCAAGTGTCATTTTAAAGATTGATACAAAAAGAATATCATTTAAAATTTAATAATTTTTCAAAAATGTCTTCTTACTTTAAAACATGAGTCTTCCAACTTTAAAAGAGTTTCATATAGAAAAGGAATGACATTGTTTAAATTAATGATGAACTAAAATTAAGAAAAAAAAACTGAAAAGACTTCGAAAAATTAAAGTAAATTTATTAGAACAATAGATATTATGAATTAAATATTTTTTATCAAAAAATGACACTTAAAATAAGACGGAAGGCATATAATGAAACCATCCCTACGATGGTTAGCCACAGTTAGGCTGCTATATGATAACTATGATAGGTAAAGTCAACCACCAACTCTTAATAGGTTAGGTATATGTAAGTCCTTTAAGATAATGGCAGTCGACATTATCTACATTATACACCATATTAACCGATTATCATGATGTAGTTGAGGTGTAGTAATATCAAAAAGAAATTTAGTATTTTGAGCATATGTCTTGCGGGCATTCCACTTAATCGTATTTTGTAACATGTAAACGTAGTTAACATTTGTTTTTGAATTCTTGGACTTCTATTTGTTAGGCTCACATTTATTATATTTATAAGAAGAAAATTTGTGTGTAACGATATCAAACCCTATTTTAATTAATTTATAAAACCTTACAATCTACCATCTGATTTGACGATATGATTTTTCAGGGCCTCCAACGATCTTACTTAAAAACAAGCAATTTTGATAACCTTGGTAGTGATACCTGATTGTGGTATGTGGTTGCAGAGACTAAAAATTTCCCGTAAGCATGAACTGCCTGCTTCGTGTAGGGCTTCAATGCGACCCTGACTTTATCAACATGGGGTCTTGTAACTGTTGCAACCTTGTTGACATATGGCTTGCTAAATTTCTTGGCTTCCTGTCATTCAATCCTGCATATTAGATGCAGATTAAGACAGCACAGGCATAACATTTTATAGGAAAGAATATAAACCTGAAAGTAAGGATCAACAGCTTCTAGTACTTTCATGACATGTGGAGTCGCTGCAAGTTTTGAGGCTTCAAAAGCTTCGGTTGTTTTTGCGGTCAGTAATTGCACATGCGGTTCAACAAGAGTTCTTATCACTATCCATTGCTCCTTCACAGCTGGGATCCATTTCTTCAAGCAAAGCAATGACAATGAGTATAAATATCCAAACTTTATTTTCTCAGATGCTTGAGCAAACACAAAAAAGCAAAAAGATAATTTAACCAACTGTAACGAACTCAGAACCATTGTCATCTTATCTCTTAAAAGGAAAAATTACAAATTTAGTGTTTGAACTTTTTTCTGTTTTTCTATCTTGATGTTTTAAATCAAGTGCCTGACCTTCTAACTCATCAATCAACTGTTCCAGTCAAATATTTGATGGCCTAAATACCAAACAAATTGAATTTTTACTATTGTCACTACAATTGAACATCAATATCCTTTTAAGAAAATCATTATAATCCTGAAGATCATAGGTTTACAAATGGAAATTAAAAGAATACTGAATAGGAAAAAAATGATTAGTGATTTGGCGGTAAAAGATGGTGAAGTACATTTAAACTTGAAATTCAAGTGAGGTTTAAATTAAAGTTAATTAACTCAGTGTGTACAACAACACAAATGTGATTTAAACACTTGATTGATATAAAAATCAGTGAATCAAACACATAATTTGACAAAAATTAGTGGTTTGAACCAGCATTGTCAAAAGCACTACGCATTCTAAATATTGTCTGAGGTATTAGGTGCTCGCCAGAGCGAAGTTAGACATCAATTTAAAAACAAGATCATATACTATATAAAAATTTAATGCCCCATACAATTTAAGAATCACTAATTTTACATTAAAATTCAAATTCATATATGGAAGATAAAAACACTTGCACTTTAATTATGTGATATAATAATGCAGGAAATTAATTTTGTACATACAATATGATCATATAAAAAAAACTAATTTCAAATTTGATACGAACTTTTTCTTCCTAATTTAATCATTTTCTTACTTTTCAAATTCTATCGATCTTCTCTTCTAATCTTTCTGAAGTATAGGCGTACTTTCTTATTTTTCTAAATAAATGGTCTCCAACTTCCTTTTTAGTTCTTTTCCAAATTAGAAGGCTTGATGTATAAACGAAATAAAATAAAAATTGACAGTTTGCAACTTTAGCTAAAAGAACTGACATCATGAGGATTCTAAGTTTTTTTTCCAAAAAACAATTGCAAGGCAAGGTGCTTGATTGGATGCCTAGGCAGCACCTAGGTGAAGTTGCCTCGCCGGGAGACTGCCCAGACCAGAAGCTCTATAAACACTTCATCCTAGTGTCTAAATGAGCACGTCGGTGCCAGGTGACAATATTAGCTTAAACACTTGAAAAAAAGTTACTTAGGACAAAAAAAAACGAAAAGAAAACATGAAAAGTTGAAACACTAACTTTTCCTCAAGTAACCTCGTAGGAAGAATACATGATTCAGCTTCAAAACATGTAAGCCATGATAAAATAAAAAGACAGCCTGATCCCAAATTGCAGGAGTAGATTTAAAAAATACAAAATAAGAGTGCAAGGGAGAACGTGGAGCTTACCGTTTTAACTGCTTCCAAATGGGGTTTGGCCCACTTTTCAGCATGAGATTTTTTCTCCAGGGCCTTAACAAAATCAACAGTCTATTAATGATAACAAATTATTCGAAAATTTATGACATATATGACCAATAATTCTAATATGGAATTGTTAAACCACCAAATAACAGAAATTTAAGCCAGGTTACAACTGAAGATGATACCTTGTTAATAACCAACTCTACGGCTGGCTTTCCATGCTCATTCCAATGAGCCTGACCAATAATTGCAACCATATAATTTCAACATGCCATGAATAATGAGTTTCTATATTATAAAATAATATATTTGCATCAGTTTACCTGAATACGAACTAAATGTACAACTAGCCAGGGCGGAAGCCATGAACCATGAACCTGCATAGTCAGAATTATTAATTAATGAAAGCTACCCCACATCTAAAGCCAGTCTTGCTTTCAATTGCTAAGCAGATATCCGGGTGCACATTTAAAAGTTAGATATTTATCAACTGGCTCTATTGTGCAACATCACTATTTTCAAGACTAAAGTAACTTCATTCACCAGAAATTAATTTTGCATGTTTGAGGAGGGTGTTATATACAACATAAAGGTCTCCCTGCTGTTAAAAAAGCATTCATGAAAAAGAATTCCAATTTTCCCAGGTTTGCAACTATAAGTTGTCAACTTGATGATAGATAACTACAACTCGGCTTATTCTTGAGAACAATGACCCTTACTTAAACCCAATGAAGAGAGGCAGGCAGATTAATTTGATATTTGGCTTTCTAAAAACCACAAGCAATAACAAAAAGGAACTTGACATTAAAAGGACAGCATAAGAAACTAAACCACATTAATTTATTATCACCTCCATTAAATCTTCAGTTTTTGAAGTAGCATCATATTTTGCCTTCACCATTTCTTCCTACAAAAGAGGGGGGGAGAATCTGCATAAAACCATCATCCAACACCAAACATGCCATAAATTTCAAAAATGACATAGTACCTCAGCAATTTTAAGAGCACGCTCTGTCTTCTGAAGCTGGCTGTTCTGTTCTGCATTAATTTTTTGAAGCTGCAAAAGAGAAACTTCAAACATCATACTTATATAAGAAAATAATCATATAAACAAACAAAATTAAAGAATCAAAACCAGATGGCCACGTTTTGTCAATATTAAGAATTTAAAGAAGTTGGTTGGTTGGTCAACAGATTAACCAACATGAACCAAATGTGGGTTGCCAATTTCTGGGTTAGCTGACTGGTTTTCACAGGTTGTATTCAAATTCCTAAGAATGCAGGTTTAATATATGAACCAAATTGTTATGTAGTCCGGTTCTCTCTTCTTCAAGTATCCCTGGCCGGTTACAATTAGATTCAAAACAATCCTCTTTCCAACTCATTTATTAAAAAAAAAGAACAAAAGAAAACAAGAACCAGTTCAAAAAGACATTCATCTTGTTTATTGCTTTTTCAATAAAAGTATGTAATATTTTCATATCAAATAACAGAATGTCCATATGATTTTGGCTGTTATCAAAATCCTCTATGTTGCCATAACACCCACAATACTTGATGACGTGCATTTTCACTTTTGTAGGAATTTCGTTTATGTGACGTCCTCTTTTTTTTTTTGGCTAGGTATATATGAATCGCATCAATAAACTAATGGTGTCAGAAATACATACTAATGTTTAATAGTAGCAGGAACCACACGCAGCAATTTGCCAGCTACAGGTCATAAACTTAATATAGAAAAATGGAAATCATAAGCACGTTTTTTAACTTATCCACCAAAATGATGATTATCTATGACTGATACTATCAGCTGATGTCAAGATGTATTGGATGAAGGGAAAACGAAAGCAATGGACATGAAAGCATCAACCAGAACTTCTAAAATTTCTGAATCCTGATGAAGCAAAAACTTACATTTTCCAACTCCAAGTAAAATTTGGCAATCTTCTTTTCAGCATCAGCGGCTCGTGCTCCCAGGGCCCCTTTCTCCATGTTTTGTATTTCTATTTCTTTTTTAATTTTTTCAACCTGCAATGGAAGTGACAACTCAGAACTGTAGACCAGCTCTTCCGAAATTAAAAGTCGGAACCAACTAGAATTATTTAAACCTGCTTTGCCAGTTCGCTTGACCGTTCAAGAGCCTTGCCCACCTTCTCTGCTGCATCTATTTTCCCCTCTTTCTATCAAATAGCAAAACAAAATTGTTGGTCAATAATACATGAGGAACCATATATCATGCTTGCAACTGCGATTTTAGTGATGAGTGGTACAATGGTCACTTGAAGAGAAGAGATCTCGCGCTGCAATGATGCAATATTATTGGTATTATCTCGAATGGTTTTCTCCTTCTGTGCGATTATATCTTCCTTGCTCTTCAATTCTTGTGTTTTCTGATTGATCTGGAATTCTACATATTATTCAAATCATACAGATAAAATTAGAAAGGGGAAAACATGAGAATCTGAGAGGTGATTTCAGTTAAAACTGATTGCACAATAATTTATTAGGAATAATAGATATAACAACAAAATAAAAATGACAAAAATATAACACTAACATTGTATGGCACAAATCTACATACATAGGAAAAAACATTCCAAGCACAGGTAATCTTCCCCTATTTGTTAATGGAATATTTCAATCAGGTGAAAAAGAGTTAGAAGTGAAAGAAAAAAGATTAACGAACCAAGAGCATTGATCTTAGAGTTGAGTTGGTCAAGTGTGATCCTGAAAGCGTTAGAGTCAACCGCTGTCGATTCAGTTACACGATCATCGGATTCGATAGAAACATCAGCATTAGCGGCGGAGAAAACAAAGGCAAGAAACAGAGAAAGAATGACGAGCTTGATGACCTCCATCAATAGTGAAATCGTACCCTCACCAAAACTAGGAAAGTTCGGAACAGGATAACAAACGAATACAAGGAGAGCTAATTATATGTATAAACTTTTCGTTGCTTTACAAATTTATCGAAAGGCCTAGTGGCCGAGCAGTGGGATGGCGTACCCCGCCCGGTCATGACTCTCAAATATTAAAAAGAAAACCTGAATTTTATAAATTTTGTTATAAATTATTTGCTATGATCTCTGACATTTTTATTTCAATATATAGATATACGCACACATATATATTGAATTAGTTTAAATTATTTTTTATTTTTTAAAAAAATTTCTAAACTACTTGAAAAAGTAGCTATTTACTTATTTTTTTCTAAATAATATTTCAAAAAAATAATTTTAATAAAAAATTAAAAAGCAATTTGTCAAACTATAATATCTTATTTATTCAACCAACTTTCATATCTTGTAAATCGATTTTAGTATTTCAATATCAAGAAAAATCTTCAACTACTATAATTTTATGAAGCACAAGAAGCATGTTTTGCACAGTTAATATTAAAACAAGTCAATTTATGTTTGTATAGAAAATTAAATATATACCTACTTATATATATTTGTTTGATACAAATTTAGAAAATATTAATACGGGTGTACCAGAGATTAAATCTCAATAAATACGCCAAGCGATTGTAGTTCCTCAAGCTCCTTTAATAATTCACTTAAACGTATTAAATGACTCGTTAACAAAAACTTTTAGGAATGTCAAAGAAAATGTGAAAATGAATGGAAATAACAAAGTAAATGTAAATAACTTTAAGGAAATTGTTTGTTGAACGAAAGATTGATTAAAAACACATCTAAGAAATAAAGTTTTAGAGTTTGCAATTGAATCAAATAAGGAAGAAGTAACGCTTCAAGTAGAAAGAGTTCTAGTGTTTTTGCTGTTCTTTTTAAGTATTAATTGATTGTCCTCCTTTTAAATGTCCCCCTATCTTCCATTTATCTGAGCCAATTTTAGAAAAATCGTCTTTCACTTAACTGCTTTCCATATTGCTCACGTCTTTGTTTAACATATCTATTATGGTTGTAGTGGCAATAACCTCCTCAACTGTTAGCAACAGCAGTTAATCTAAAGAAATTAACAGATTAATTAATTAATTTAACTATTTGAATTCTTTATAATTAATTAACTAATTAATTATTCCAGCTACTAATAATTAATTAACTAATTAATTATGTTAATTTTAATTAGCTTAAAAAGTATTTTAATTAGCTAAATTGGTTGAGGCCTAATAATTACCTCCAGCATACAAATGGCTTCGATCCAAAAAAGATAGCCATTACGTATGAATTTTTGACTATAAAGCCTTAGGCCTTATTCATCTTCTCTTTGCTTACTGACTGGTTCTGGGCAGTTGAAAATGAACAAATCAAAGCTTTAGAAGAAGAGGTCTAGAGAAGGAATAGACCATCCACGGGTCTGCCATTAATGTATGCCCTTACAGGATGCTGAATACACTCGGGATCAAGGAACAGGATCTGATTGTTTCTGATGTGGTGATCAGGGCATACGATAATTCAAAGAGGAAGGCACTGGGGTCCTTCACTGCCGAAGTGACTGTTGGTCTCATCCAATCTGCT
>CANYBF011436285.1:0-17469 GCA_948192965.1 Dalechampia spathulata | reverse complement strand
TTCTCCTTTATTTCTTCTACCAAGCTACACACTCAACAAACACATCAAATTCTACTAATTCAAAGCATAAATGCAGCAAAATAAGCATTAATCATTAAGTAAACAAAGCTAGTTACACATGCAAATTGACACACATCAGTAGCTACGAGTGACACTTCCATCTAGGATTGCCTGATTGCCAGAGGATGGAAGCTGTTTAGCTCTTTTAGAGGTACACCGAGTCTAGACAGTTTGACTAATAACTCACTGGAAAGTTGTAGTTTTTTAAATACTAGCATCAAAAGTACAAAGAAGGTATAACAGAGTGGTAAAAATAGGCTGATATGGTGGAAGCTTCAGTTAAAAAATAAAGAACTAAGAAAAGAATAAGATAATAAGCATTCAAGTCACCACATTAAATTAGGCTTCTAGATTTTGATTCTAAATGTGATTAAGGATCTAAATAAGATTAACTAGTCTCTAATCCTATATTATTTACTTAATTAAGTGCTTAATTAAGTGAGTAATTAATTTGGCAGAGTTTGGTGCCCAACATGATGTAATTTTGATCTATGTGCACTAACCAATGTAGGTATATTGGAATGTGTGCTATACATCAAAAAAGCATCATTTAGGACCCTAAGGTATGATGTCATATGGAGCATATTAGATTTTCTTAGGAAAAGGCCGCCCGCCATGTGTATATTTTCAGAACATATGTAGCATGTAGCACTATATGTGTGTGCATATCATGGAATGCATGCTATGTGCTTCGCCTTGCATAAATAAAATGTAATGTGCTTTGCATGTCCATAATACTTAATGGAGGCTTAAAGGCATGTGTGCAAATTAGGGTTAACATCATGAACCTATACCAAGTTGAATCGATAAAAACTCAAAATTATAGTGCGTAGGTGAAAAGTTAGGGTCAATAGTTTGCCCCCCTATTAAGATCATTTTGAGACAATACAAGCAAAAGTTATCAAAATGAGACCAAATCATAATATGACTTTTCACCAAAAGCAAGGTGAGTACTTGATCGATGCTCATGTTGAGGCTTAATGCTCATATAGAGGCTTGTGAGATGCTCATGTAAAGGCTTGCAACTTCACGGGAGAAGTTAAGCTCCACTAGGGATATGAAAGTGATCCACTAGGGAAAATTCCATCAAGTTGCTTATGCTAAGGCTCACAACTTCACTTGGGAAGCAAATGTGATCTATTGAAGATATCAAGATTGATATCCTAATTTTGGCATTAAAATCCTGATAAACAAGATAAAATTTATGACTTTATTAAGGAAAACTTGTTGGGACCCTAGTGTTTGGGTGAGATGATCGATGCTTGATTAGATGATGCTCATGTTGAGGCTTGCTACTCTATTGGGGTTAAAAGATAGTCAATATTGCCACTAGAAGCTTGGTGCTTGAGTAAGATGATCAATGTTAAGGCTTGTAACCTAATTTTACGATTGGGAGCCGAATGCTTGAGTCAGATGATCAATGCTAATCAGAGTGCTCATGCTGAGGCTTGCAACCTAATTCTATCACTAGGAGTTATTGGTTTATGAAAACATACTTAGCAGCAGAAGATATAATTTAAAACTTTTAAAAACATGTGATTTCATCTGATCTAGCAATTCCATACATAGAATACATCAATAATAGATAAGATCACCAAAGAAGAGATTAGAAACTTACTTTTATGCAAATCTCCTTTCTTATTCATTCAAAAAGTTATAGCAAACTTTTCAATCCCGAACTTAGAGGATCTCTAAACTATCCACACAACCAATAGGAATGATTAGTAATCAATATTACAAGTTTCATTTTTGAGACTAGTAAAATAAAATAAAAGGAATAGATGAAGAATAATCGATGAATTCAGTTTTTCTTCTTTGATCTTCTATTAAAAGCTGAATTGATCTTCTATCAAAAGCTGAATTGATCTTCTTATTCTTGAGATTCAAATAACTTGGAATAAATGGCGGAAGGAGGTAGCCAAAATTCCTTGTTTTGTCACCCTAAAAGTTGTGTCAGACCACTTATAAAAACCTAATTAGGTTTTTAGGTTACTTATATCACATACTTCAGGCATGTGACTTGCATGTGTATGACTTAAAATCCCTCTAGAAGCACATGAAGATCATATGCCCTTTCCTTCTAACTCATAACACATGAATAAGTCATGTGACACTCACATATGGACCAATTCACGTCCAAGCCCGCATATGACATGCATATAGAACATGTCATCTTAAATCACTTGTATCTTGAGTTTTACTTATCAAATTTAAGTGATCTTGGTATCAAATCAAAGCTCTTTTCATATTTTTTTAAATAAACATGAAAGATCAAAGTTATCCTATAACTATAAAACATTATTTTATCAACATCCATTCATGATTATCATTCATCTTACTTTTAGTGTACGACCTTTTAGATTCTTAACATGTTGGCAACATATGAATATATTATTAAACTCCATTTAATAACATCATATATAAATCGAGAGTGGTGTCTAATCACACATCATGACTACTCAAATGTCAAGAGGTCATTAGTTTTACTGCTACCCTTCCATATCAGATTCCATGCAATAAACTCCTTTCACCGTCCACTATCTCATTTAGGTTTGAGTATGGATTAATGTCAACTCAATGCATAATCAAGTATGTTAGATCATGCCCTAAATTTGATAATTCATGTACCATAATCTTTATTCTCAAAATAACCTTATGAAACTCATTCATCAATAGGCATTCTACTATGGCCAGAGATTCCTAAATAAAGAATATTACATAAGTCAATTAGATTAAACCCCTACATTTAATCTGGGGTGGTGAATCCTTTATTGATAAATAAATGCCTTCATTTAGTTCATACTATATCTAACCTCCAAGTTATGAATGCATCCTAAGGAGGAATAAAACATAGGAGTTAAAACATAATGATCCATAATTAAGATAACCTTGTTATCTCCAGTCTCAAGGATACTTGCACTATTGATATGAGTAAGATATATTTCATAGACATAGATTAATCATCCATATGAAATCTCACTGGAAAGGTCTCCAATGAATTAATCCTAAACTACCCATTCACATGTTCACTTTAAACAACTCTTATCATGATGAATGAGAATAATCTCAAAAGGAAGTATAACATGTACTGATCTTAACCGCATTAATAATATCCATTCTTCTTAATACATTGATCAGGGATAATTTAGATGTTGAACATTTACATACAATAAGAATCTTATTTCATAAACTCTTTATGAATTCTTTTACACTATTCTAATATCTTGGAATTCATTATTTAGTAAATAACCTTTCAAGTAAACTAAATAATGAATAATGCCTTTTATTGATAAATAGTTCAATATTAAATTACAATAAAACATGATGCTTTAGAGCATACACTAACAAACTCCCACTTATGTTAGAGCCAATCATACGTAAACTTCAATCTCATGCTTGCTTTGTGTCAATGCCTTAGTGAGAGGGTCCACTACATTCTGCTCTATAGGAACTCTGTTAACCTTTACTTCTCCTTTACGAAGATATCTCTAATAAAATGGTATCTCCTAAGTATGTGTTTACTCTTCTGGTTAAACCTAGGCTCCTTTGCTTGGGCTATTGCTCTATTATTATCATATAATAGAGGAATAACTTCTACACTACAGGGAACCATACCAAGTTCATGAATGAATTTCCATATCCATATGGCCTCCTTTGTTGTATTTGATGTGGCTATGTACTCTGCCTTCGTTATAGAATCTGTTCTAGTCTCTTATTTAGAACTCTTCTAAACAACTGCACCACCATATACTAATAACATATCCTTAATTCTTCTCAAGTACTTGAGAATATTCTTGATAAATGACAAGTGTTCCTCTCCATAACCAGATTGGAATCTATTAGTGACACTTAAAGAGAATGCTATATCCGGTCTAGTACATAACATAGGATACATGATGGATCCAATTGCTGATGCATATGGAATCCTAGTCATTCAATCTTTCTCATCTTGTGTTTTAGGACATCATGCCTTAACAAGATGTTTCCCATATACCATGGGAATACAACCCTTCTTTGAAAGATCCATACTAAACCTCTTTATTACCTTGTCTATGTAAATAGACTATGAAAGACCAATAAGCCTTCTTGAACTATCTCTATATATTCTTATACCTAAAATATAAGTGGCTTCTCCAAGGTCTTTTATGGAGAATTGTTTAGATAATAAAACTTTAACACTCTGCAAAAATGAAACATCATTTCTAATGAGTAATATGTCATCTACATATAACATAATGAAAGCAATTACACTCCCACTATCCTTCTTGTAAACACATGGTTCATTAATGTTTTGAATGAAGCCAAATTCTTTAACCTCTTTATGAAAATGTATTTTCCAGCTCCTTGATGCTTGCTTTAATCCATAAATGGATCTTTGAAGTTTACATACCTTATTGCTATCATTGGATGTGAAACCATCAGGTTGTGTCATATACACTTCCTCAAGTAAATTTCCATTAAGGAAATCTATTTTCACATCCATTTACCATATCTCATAATCATAATTAGAAGTAATAACAAGTAAGATACTTATGGATTTAAGTATAGCTACCGGTAGGAAAGTTTTATTATAATCAATTCCTTATTTCTGATAATCCTTTGCTACCAAACGAGTTTTATAAGTAATCACATTACCATCCATGTTTGTCTTCTTTTTGAAGACCCACTTGCACCCAATGGGCTTAATCCTCTCAGGTTGATTAACCAGAGTCCACATCTAGTTCTCTAACATGGAATCCATTTTAGACTTCATAGCCTTTAACCATAAGTCATATTTTGAACTTTTCAAAACTTCATCATAGTCTGTGGGCTCATCATTCTCAACTAATAAGACTTCCTTATTCTCATGAACAAGAAATCCATACCTCTCAGGCATAGTTCTTATTCTGGTTAAGCATCTGAGAGCTTGTATTTCCATAGGTCTTAATTCTACATCAGTATGATCAATCAATTGATATAATTTATCTTGTGGTGATTGAACTTCATCAAGTTCAATTTTACTCCTACAACCTTCTTTTAGAAGAAATTCTTTCTCTAAGAAAATAACATGCTTTGAAACAATCACTTTTTATTCCAAAGAAAGATAAAAGTAATATCCAATGGTTTCCCTAGGATATCTTATAAAATAGCATTTATCAAACTTTGCCTCAAGCTTGTTTGACATTATCCTTTTAATATAAGAAGGATAACCCCATACCTTCAAATAAGTTAAGAGAGGTTTCTTGTTATACTACATCTCATATAGTGTAACATCAACCAACTTAGATGGAACTTTGTTCAAAATATGAATAGCAGTTTCCAATACATAGCCCTAAAATTATTTGGATGATTCTGCAAGGCTCATCATGGACCAAACCATGTCTAATAAAGTTGGATTCCTCCTTTCTGATACACCATTATGTTGAGGTGTATAAGGAGGTGTCCATTAAGATAAAATCCTATCATCTCTGAGATACTCAAGAAACTCTTGGCTTAGGTATTCACCATCTTAATCAGATCAAAGAGTTTTAATAATCTTACCAAGTTGTTTCTCTACTTTATTTCTGAATTCTTTGAACTTCTTAAAGGCTTCATATTTGTGCTTCATTAAGTATAAACATCCATATCTTGAGTAGTCATCTATGAATTTAATGAAGTAGTTGTATCCACCTCTAGCATGCATAGACATAGGACCACATACATCTGAATGTATGAGTTCTAGTACCTCTTTAGCTCTTTCACCTTTTACTTCAAAAGATGATTTTATCATCTTGTCTAATAAACAAGATTCACATGTTTCATAAGACTCATAATAAAATGAACCCAAGTTGCTTAATTTGTACAACTTAGACATGCGAGTGTTTTTTATATGGCTAAGACAATAATACCATAGAATGAGTGGATCAAGAGTATCAACTTTGATTCTCTTAGTTCGAACATTACAAATGAGGTATGAATTATTCAGTATATATATTTCATTCATAACATTTGTAGAATAGTAGAACATACCATCTTTATGCATTGAACAACCATTGTTATTAATGGAAAAATTGAATCCTTGTTCAACAAGACAAGATATTGAAATAAGGTTCTTATTTAAACTTTGAACAAAATAATAATCATTGAGTTCTAGTTTTAAACTAGAAGCTAAATGTAAAATATAGGTTCTTATTTCTAATGCAGCAACTCGTGCCCCATTAGCAACCCTGATATCTGCATCATTCCTACTTAGCCTCCTCCTACTAACTAGCCCTTGCAAATCATAATAAATATGAGATGCACAGCTAGTATCTAATACCTAACTCTTGTTATTAGAAATAACATTAAAGTTAACCTCAATCATAAATGACTTGAAGAAGAGGTACAGTTCTTATTTACCAGCTCTAGGTATTCCTTGCAATTTCTCTTCCAATGCCTATCCTTATTACAATGGAAGCAAATACCCTTAGGGGGGTCTTTTTTATAGCTTTCTTATCCATACCTCCTTTGGGCTTTTGAGTTGGCTTCTTACCTTTCTTCTTAACTATGCTCTTCTTTTTGGCAGGTCTAGAAGAACTAACTACCAGTGATGCTTTAGTACTCTTCTTATTAGCATCCTGGGTATATTTCAAAAGATTGATAATCTCATGAATGGTAATCTCTCCCTTATTCATCTGATAGTTAAGCACAAATTATGCATAACTATCTAGCAGAGACTATAGAATAATGTCAATAGCTAGCTCCTATTTCAATCAAAAACCAAGTTCCTCTAGCCTCAATGTAGCCATGCATCTTAATGCCATGAAGGACAGTAGATGACCCTTCTACCATTTTGCACCTAAAAATTGCTTTTGAGAGTTTAAACCTCTCAGTCCTTGCTTTTTCAGAAAGCATTTTGAGATAAGTAGCCATAGTACAAGAGTTCATAAGCTCGCACTATTTTTAGATATCATTCTCTATAGCTTCTAACATAATGTTGCTGGCCATCTCATCTTCTTAATTAAACTTATTGTAAGCATCTCTGATTTCATTAGAGGAGTTAGCTACAAGCGTGTGTGTATAAGCTCGATCTAGTACATGGGCTATCTATTTACCTCTCAAAACTATTTTGATTTGGCAAATCCAATCAATGTAGTTGGATCCATTTAGTTTATGTTCAAGAATTCTATGGAGATCAACTTTTCTTAATATTTTAAAAAAGTTTGGAGAAAAAAGAGAAATAGTTTATCATTAAAAACATCATGTATTTAAAAACATAATAAAGTCTTTTATTAGTTTTTGTCTCCCACTATTTTATTTCAAGCCAATAGCCCTCAACTACTAATCCAGGAAAGTCACGCTTTGCCTTCCTTAGTGGGTCAGTATCCAATGACCATTAAGCCCAATCTTGAGTATGCTCAACAAACTGAAACTTAATGTCAATATGTAGGCATCTCTCATATCAATCATATATATATATATATGACTACTGAATCATTGCGCTATTAACTTTTCTTCATACTTATGTTATCTTACATAATATAGTTGTTAGTGTAAGCTCTAGAGCATCATGTTTTATTATAATTAATTGAATGATTTATAAACCATTATTCATTATTCAATTTACTTGAAAGGTTATTAACTAATAATGAATTCCAAGTTATTGGAACTGTATAAAGGAATTCATAAAGAATTTATGAAATGAGATTCTTATTGTATGCAAATGTTCAATATCTAAATTATCCCTGATGAATGTATTAATAAGAATGAATATTATTAATGTAGTTAAGATCAACACATGTTATACTCCCTTTAAGGATGATTCTCATTCATCATGATAAGAGTTGTCTAAAGTAAATATGTGGATGAGTAGTAGGGGGCTGACTCATTGGAGGCCTTGCTAGTGAGATTTCATATGGATAATTGATCTATGTCTTTGAAATATATCTCATTAATATCAGTAGTGCAAGTATCTTTAAGACTTGAGATAACAAGGTTATCTTAATTATGGATCATTATGTTTTTGACTCTTATTTTTATTCCTTTAGAGGAGGCATTCATCAATTGAAGGTTAGATATAGTGTGAAGTAGTTGAAGGTATTTATTTATTAATAAAGGATTCACCACACCAGATTAAATGTATGGGTTTTATCTCATTGATTCATGTAATATTCTTTATTTAGGAATCTCTGGTCATAGTAAAATACCTATTGATGAATGAGTTGCATAAGGGTATGATATAACATAATTTATTATGCATTGAGTTGAAATTAATCCATACTTAAACATAAATGAGATAGTGGATGGTGAAAGGAGTTTTAGTGCATGGAATCTGGTGTGGAAGGGTTGTAGTCAAGCTAATGACCTCTTGGCATTTGGGTAGTTATGATATGTGACTAGACTTGACACTACTCTTGATTTATATATGATGTTATTAAATGAAGTTTAATAATATGTTCATATGTTGCCAACATAGTAAGAACCCAAAAGATCGTATACTAAAAGTAAGAGGAATCATAAATAGATGTTGATGAAATAATGTTTTGTGGTTATAAGATAACTTGTATTTTTCATGTTCATTTGAAAGAGCATGAAAAGAGCTTCTATTTAATACCAAGATCACTAGAATCTGATGAGTAAAACTCAAGATATAAGTGATTTAAGATGACATGTTATATATGCATTGAAATGGAATTAAAGTAATTAATAGTCAATATGTGATTGTCACATGACTTATTCATGTGTGATGAATTGAAAGGAAGTGCACATGATTGTGATATACTTTTGAATGGATTTTAAGTCATGCACATGCATATGACTTAAGTAACCTAAAACCTAATTAGGTTTTTATAAGTTGTCTAACATAACTTTTAGGGTTACAAAACAAGCTAATTTTGGCTGCCTCTTTTCCCTTTGGTTTTAAAATAATTCAAAGCTCAAGAATAAAGAATTAATTCAGCTTTTAATAGAAGATCAAGAAGAAGAACCAAATTTATTTCTTATTCTTCATTCATTCCTTTTATGTTTTGTTTTACTAGTCTCTAAAAAAACTTGTAATATTGATTGCTAATCATTCCATTACTTGTGTGGATAGTTTGGAGATCCTCTACCTTAGGGATTGAAACGTTTTGCTACAGCTTCTCAGAAGGACAAGAAAGAATGAGATATGCTTAAAAGTGAGTTTTTCAATCTCTTCTTTGATAATCTTCTCTGTGTTTGGTGTATTATATAAATAGAATTGCTAGATCCAATGAAATCACGTGTTTTTAAAAAAGTTTTAAATTATATATGCCGTTACTAAACACATTTTTATAAACCAACATTTTACCTTGGGTATGCCCAACAAATAAAATATTTTATTTAAATCCAACCCATTTTTTAAAACTTGGATATACCTCATATTAAACAGGCTTGAGTACGCTCAACAACCTAAATGACAGGAAGCTCTCCACCCTTATCTTAGAAAATGGAAGGCTTTAGATTTATATTCCTTTGAGGGATTTATTTCCTTTTATATCATTTAAAACATTCAAGGTGGGTATGTGCAATTGATGCACCATGCATGGTCCTGCCTCATACATACTATGGCATGCTCATGTAACTCATACATCCACAATTATAATAATTTCTAATATGATGATTATGGACTTTAAGTCTAAGGTCAAACCTAGGTTATGCATGATTTTACAAACCCTCAAAAATTTGAAATAAGACTATTATATTACAAATTTTATCTTGGACTTGCTTTTGGTCACACCTTGCTCCTTTGCTTCTTTTGCCTCCTTTTATATCTCCTTTACAACTTATGTAATCTAATTACAAATTTCAATAGTAGAAACCTTAAGTTACATTTGGGGGAGTAGATGAGAAGAGAAGTACAGAAGAATTTAAGAGAAAGGCAAGACTCACAGGCCTTATTTACCAAAATTTATAAAATAATGCGTGTGCCCAATCACATTGGGCTAAGTCCATAATCACCATCATGCCATATATTCATCCATCCATACATTCAAGATATTTAAATGAATAATCTTCTCATAATGTTATTTCGGTTTTCCATTTTAAAATTCAAACAAACCTTGCCTTTTAAAATAGTTATTGGGCTTGCATTTAAAAACATATGGTTTTACATGTTTTGAATTCTATTTGAATAAATTATTTATTAAATTAAATAATCATCCAAAAATTAATATATTAATTATTTAATCACACTTTAAATATTTACATATTACTTAGAATTCAGAATAGAAGTTAAAAGTAGAAAACTAGTAAGACTCCTTACCATGCTCAAATTGCTCCAGTCCAAAGTTTTAATTCAAATAAAATATTTATTAATCTCTAAAATTAATAAAATCTCATTTTTAAAACCTTTACTGTATCTAAAACACTAAAATACATGAATTAATAGAAAAACATGAGTAATTATATTTGAAAAAGTTGAATCTTCTATAAATAGATTTTCTATGCGCATATGAACATGAATTCTACAAAATCACATCTAAATCGAATCATAATTCATTAAAAATGCTCTATCATAAATTAACACATTAACTAATTAATCCATTATATGTTCAATAATTAAACATGCAATAATCAAGTAAGAACATTAAGAATAAGATAAAAATATATATTCGACCTTATTAACAAGAGAATGCATAACATATGAATTTTTATCTTATAAAAATTCCAAATATGTATTTGATTATTTTATAGAAACCAATCTAATTTAATGGAGAATAAGTGGTTAAAATTTCAAATCCAAATTCAAACAATAACCCTTTCAAACATGAAATGTCGCAAGCCATAATCATTTAAAAAAAGCAAAATCTTATGTATTGTATACATAGATTGCAACACCAAATCACTCTAATACCACTGTTGGTTTATGAAAATGTATTTAGCAGTGAAAGATATAATTTAAAACTTTTAGAAACACATGATTTCATCAGATCTAGCAATTCTATACACATAATACATCAACAATAGAAAAGATCACCAAGAAAGAGATCAGAAACTTACTTTTATGTAGATCTCGTTCATTCTTGTCGTCAGAAAAATTATAGCAAACTTTTCAATCCTTAACCTAGAGGATCTCCAAAATATCCACACAAGTAATAGGAATGATTAGTAATCAATATTACTTTTTTCATTTTTGAGACTAGTAAAACAAAATAAAAGGAATAGATGAAGAATAATATATGAATTCGGTTTTTCTTCTTTGATCTTCTATCAAAAGCCAAATTGATCTTCTTGTTCTTAAGCTTTGAATAGCTTGGAACAAATGGAAGAAGGAGGCAACCAAAATTACTTATTTTATAATCTTAAAAATTGTGTCAGATAACTTATAAAAACCTAATTAGGTCTTTAGGTTACTTAAGTCATATGCATGTGCATGTCACATGCTTTAGGCATCTGACTTGCATGTGCATGACCACAAATCCCTCCAGAAGCACATGATGATCATATGCCCTTTCCCTCCAACTTATAACACATGAATAAGTCATGTGACACTCACATATGGACCAATTCACATCCAAGCCCATATATGCCATGCATATAGAACATGTTATCATAAATCACTTGTATCTTGAGTTTTGCTTATCAGATTTAAGTGATCTTTGCATCAAATTGAAGCTCTTTTCATGCTATTTCAAATGAACATAAAAGATTTAGGTTATCTTATAACCACAAAACATTATTCTATCAACATCCATTCATGATTATTATTCCTCTTACTTTTAGTGTGTGACCTTTTGGGTTCTTGACATGTTGGCAACATATGAATATAATATTAAACTCCATTTAATAACATCATATATAAATAAAAAGTGAGTCTAGTCACACATCATGACTACCCAAATTTCAAGAGGTCATTAGTTTAACTACAACCTTTCCATATCAGATTCCATGCAATAAACTCCTTCAACCATCCACTATCTCATTTAGGTTTGAGTATGGATTAACGTCAACTCAATGCATAATCAAGTGTGTTAGATCATGCCCTAAATTTGATATTTCATGTACCATAATCTCTATTCCTAAAATTCCCTTATGAAACTCATTCATCAATAAGCATTCTACTCTGGTCAGAGATTCTTGAATAAAGAATATTACATGAGTTAATAAGATAAAGCCCTTATATTTAACTTGGGGTGGTGAATCCTTTATTGATAAACAAATACCTTCAACTACTTTACACTATATCCAACTTCCAAGTTATGAATGCCTCCTATGGAGGAATAAAACATAGGAGTTAAAACATAATGATCCATAATCAAGATAACCTTGTTATCTCAAGTCTTAAGGATACTTGCACCACTTATATGAGTGAGATATATTTCACAGACATAGATCAATCATCCATATGAAATCTCACTAGTAAGGCCTTTAATGAGTCAGTCCTAAACTGCCCATCCACATGTTCACTTTAGACAGTTCTTATCATGATGAATGAGAATCATCCTAAAAGATAGTATAATATGTGTTGATCTTAACCGTATTAATAATATCCATTCTTATTATTACATTGATCAGGGATAATTTAGATATTGAACATTTACATACAATAAGAATCTCATTTCATAAACTCTTTATGAATTCCTTCGTACTGTTCTAATATCTTAGAATTCATTATTTAGTTAATAACCTTTCAAGCAAACTGAATAATGAATAATGCCTTTTAATGATAAATAATTCAATATTAAATTATAATAAAACATGATGCTTTAGAGCATACACTAACAAGAGTTTGATGCTCGGGCTAGATGATGGATGCTGACCAGAGTGTTCATATTGAGGCTTGCAACCAAATTCTATAACTAGGAGGTGATGCTCGTGCTAGATAACCAATGATGATCAGAGTGCTCAGGTTAAGACTTGCAACTAAATTCTACCATTGGGAGCTTGGTGTGTGGGCTAGATGATCTATGCTGATTAGAGTGCTTATGTTGAGGCTTACAACCTAATTCTGCCATTAGGAGCCTGATACTTGGGCTAGATGATCTATGATGATCAGAGTGTTCATGTTGAGGCTTGCAACCTAATTTTGCCACTAGGCGCCCGGTGCTTCAGCTAGATGAGCAATGATGATTTGGTCAACTATTGGATCAATGGCTTTCATATGAGGCTAAAAAATCATGTGAAATTTGAGTTCAGATGCTTGCTACCAAGGTTTAAGAATCAAATGTTTGATCTCATGATTGTTGTTGGATCAAGTAATTAATTATGGAACCTAGGTGATCAACTGCTAGATCAAGGTGAACAACTGTTGTTTATGAGGTGATTAATTATCAAATTTAATGCTCATGCCATTAAATAAGTGTCTAATATCTCCAAAGATTGCATTTGGGACCCATTTCTAGAATGCAACATTATCTGGTCAACAGTTTGACCATTAGTCAAAGGCTTGAGTGAAATTGATTATTTGCTGGATCAATTTCCTATCTATGCAAGACATGGAAAAGCAATCTATTAGTTAAATTAGAATTGAAATGGTTGAGGAAAGATACCTAAAGTTTTTAGTATTAGTTTATTGCATTCTGACTTATTTTTTAGGCTTTTCAAACACTGTAGGTTGTTAACACTAGGTTCCCTGGGGAAAATGATCTCCAAAAATTCTCAAATTTTATGAGAAACCTAATTCCATGAGTACATTTTTATGGATATCTGATGCATATTAGTAGAGCATTCTAGATTGTGGTGCACATTAGCAAAAATTACTATGTATAAAGCACATAGGAAGCAGAATTTAGCCAATAGTTAGTTTTTTGGCGATTCAATTATGAATTAAGCACTTTCATCACTCATAAGAATGAATTAGACCTGAGCATCTATTTGAAATCTGTAGTGACACCATTGAAACAAGAGCCCAGTAGTCCAGATATGCCTCCTAGATATGGGAATCCATAGAGCTTCATTGAGGGTCAGCTGCTGTGGTCTGAGAACCTATTGATCTATACTTATGATGAGCTTGGCTGCCCGTATGAGACATCCTTCTCGGTGCTGATGAGAAATGAGATTGAGCTTTAGTTATAGAACATGACTTATATGAGTTAATTGATCATCCCTGAAACAATAGTAGTTTTAATCACTACTTCACTACAAGCATACAGATTGTTGTAGTAAGATATCAATCCCACGAGGATTTATGGCCTATCCACCCTTACTTGGATTTCTGGTCTGTTTAAGCAATGATAATGGTTTGGTATTTAGAAGTAAGCTAATACAACATTAAGTAAATGAGGAAGTAAAATGGACTCAGTAAAATGGACTCAGTGATAAGAAACATAGGATTTGAAATCATCATTACCAAGCTAGAATAACAGTCATGTGGTACTTACTACCCAAGATATCCAACAGCATCGATAACCTTCTCTTGAGGTGAAACCAATTAAATTTCACTCTAACCTTCAGAATTCCTTAGTCACAATCAGGGTCCTTCAATTAGGGAAACTATCAACCAATCATACAAGAATTAGGAGCATGTAGATCTCTCATACATACCGGCCTAACCAGAATGAATAAGCATTGCGTAAATCAACTCTCACTGCAGATACAGAGCCTAAGAAATCATTTTGAAGCTAATCTTTAGATTTTTCATTTATCAATGTACAAGTATTCTATAATAAAACTCTCGTTGCAATCATAAAGCAAAGATTTCACTTCTAAAACTAATCTTTAAAATTAAACATTCATAGTAATATTGAAACAAGCACAATCAATTATCCCAACCAGGGATTTCAGAAATTAAATCCTAATTAAAGTACCTAGCCACTCATGGTTAAAGAAATACAAGAAGAAAATGTAAAGCATAGAGAAAACTATATAAAAATAACTACTGGAACCCTAATTCTCGCACTCTCCTCCTCTTCTTAGAGATCATGAATGGTGTCTCCTTAAATCCTTGAGTGGAGGTCATACCTTGCCCCATCTTGGATTTGTCCATTTCTTTGCCCATTACTCTCTCCATGATATGGACTCAATTACCCATTAATGCTCTTCAAGATTTTTTGTTTTTGCTCTAAGAGTTCATTTTTACACTTTATCTTCTGTCAAGTCGTATTTCAATTTGCCTAATAATTGTAAGTCCACGATCATGGAGTTGGAGTCCACAATCGTGGATTTTTGAAGTAGCTTTCTTCCTCTCTTATGATTTGACTCCACGATCGTGGAGTTGGAGTCCACGATCGTGGAAATTTCCAGTAGGTTCCTTTCTCCTTGGCTCCTCTGCCATGATTGTGGCACTGAGCTCCACGATCATGGAGTTGTTCCTTCATGCATAAAAACTTCTTGTTTCTTCTTATTTATCCTTTTAAAGCTACACACTTAACACACACATCAAATTATACTAAAAACACAATAATCAAAGCAAAAATGTAATGAAATCAATGCACAAACACAACCTAAAACTTCTAAAACATAATGCATGATGACACACATCATTAATGAAATGCATTAGCATGTTGTTGATTCTATTGATCTAACATGTGTTTGACCTATGCAAGTGCCTCAACATGCCATGGCAGACGCTACAAGATTATTGACAGGACTGCGCTGCTACCATAGCTTTGAGATACTGGATGTCTACGTAAGTACCTATTATGATTATGAATGTAATGCTTATGCATGGATGCATGACTTATAGGCTTATATACTTGTGCAGATGCAAACGAGTTGGCATTCAGAGCGAGAAGTATGATATCGCTATGCTCGGATGGTTAAGCACATATGAATAGAGATCGCCTGACTAATGGCATGCTTGGAGTGGTACAATATTGAGGCCCTCAAAGTGTTAGTCTACATATGGAACAGTCAAGAGATGATGATGCCTAGGGCAGACACAATGTCAGATTCCAAATGCATGGCATTGAAACTTTGAAGCTTTTGTATTAGAACATAGGATAGAGTAATGAAGCCTAGCATGAAGGCCTAGTACACTTAAGCTTGTTGGTTTATGAAAACATGTTTGACAGCAGAAGGAATAATTTAAAAGTTTTTAAAAACATGTTTTACAATGGATCTTGCAATTCTATTCATAGAATACATCAAACACAGAGAACATTATCAAATTAGAGATTGAAAAACTCATTTTTAAGCAGATCTCCTTCTTTCTTGTCCTTCTAAAAAGTTTTACCAAACTTTTCAATCTCTAGGGTAAAGGATCTCCAAACTATCCACACAAGCAATAAAATGATTAGTAATCAATATTACAAGTTTTGTTTAGAGACTAGTAAAATAAAATAGAAAAGGAATGGATGAAGAGAAAGATGAATTCAGTTTCTTCTTATTGATCTTCTATCAAAAATCCAAATTAATCTTATTGTTCTTGAGCTTTTAATTGCTTAGAACCAATAGAGGAAGGAGGTAGCCTAAATTCCTTGTTCTAGTAACCCTAAATGTTATGTCAGATAACTTATAAAAACCTAATTAGGTTTCAGGTTACTTAAGTCATATACATGTGCATATCACATGCTTTAGGCATGTGGCTTGCATATACATGACTTACAATCCCTCCAAAAGCACATCATAATCATGTGCACTTCCTTTTAATTCATCATACATGAATAAGTCATGTGAAAATCATATATTGACTATTAATTAATTTAATTCTATCCAAATCCGCATATACCATACATGTAAAACATGCCATCTTAAATAAGTTGTATCTTGAGTTCCACTCATTAGATTTTAGTGATCTTGGTATCAAATCAAATTTCTTTTAATGATCTTTCTAATGAATATGAAAAATTTAAGTTATCTTATAACCATAAAACATTATTTTATCAGCATCCATTTATGATTATCATTCATCTTACTTTTAATGTGCGACCTTTTCGGTTCTTAACATATTGACAACATATGAACATATTATTAAAATTCACTTAATAAAAGCATATGTAAATCAAAATTGGAGCCTTGGTTAATGCATTCTTCAAAGTGTTAATGTGAGAGTAGCGCATCCCAGACGTGGGAATGCTGCACGTTGTTCGGCATGAAATGCCGTGGTGCTTGCTCTCGAAAGTATGGATCCCTGAGTTACTACAGGAACTAGACAGATCGCGTCGAGAAAATGGAGTCACCACCCGGTTTATTTAATCAACTCAATTGAGCAACTAAACAAACCAGGAAAATGTAAACCTGAGCCTTCCTGCTGAGGGAAAGCAGCCCGAATTTCTTCAGAGACTGGGTTCGGCATTTCGATTTTATTCATATTCCGTATTATCATATTCACTTTATCCGGTTTTAATAAAAATGCAAATCACACACAATTAGGTTGAAGTTCACTTAAGTCCAGTTTCATGGCATAGGGAAGCAAAAGACATGTAGCAGATTTGAAAGCAGTAAAAGCAAAAATAAAAGCAGAAAATAAAAGCAGGAAATAAAGGCAGAAAATAAAGCAATTCGGGTATTTAATACAACCCGACCAAATGAATGAAATAAAAGCAACAACAGAATAAGTCTTCAAGCGTTCCA
>CANYBF011436262.1:0-14459 GCA_948192965.1 Dalechampia spathulata | reverse complement strand
CATACACATATACTATGCTGAATACACATTCACATACACACCACTATGCCATGTCATACATATATCATGCCATTCATCATCTCACATGCCACGCATATGGTATGTCATTCATCTCACATGCCACGCATACGGTATGTCATTCCCTTCACATGCTATACATATAGTATGTCATCCATTTTACATGCCATGCATATGGTATGCCATACAAT
Organism: Dalechampia spathulata; assembly: GCA_948192965.1. Classification (NCBI taxonomy): domain Eukaryota; kingdom Viridiplantae; phylum Streptophyta; class Magnoliopsida; order Malpighiales; family Euphorbiaceae; genus Dalechampia; species Dalechampia spathulata. The sequence continues at coordinate 14,250 of CANYBF011436262.1, read as the reverse complement.
TATACCATACCATGTTATAATTTAACATTTCACATATCATGCCACATGACACAAGCACATACTACTACACATGTCATGTATATACCATGTCACGCATCATCTCACATGCCACGCATTTGGTATGGCATAACATGTCATGCATATGCCATGTATTACACCATCACATACATATCATACATACGATATGTCATACATCTTTCACATGCCATGCATAAGGTATGTCATATACTATGTCATGCCATGCATATGCCATGACATCCATCACTTCACATATCATGCATATGATATGTTATTCATGCATACGCATTGCATACACTATACGCCCAACGTTAAAATGAATCCCAAAAACGTTAACACATAACGCCATATGCTATTTGTCAGGATTTCCATATCATGCATATGATATGTCATACACTCTCACATGTCATGCATATGCCATGTTACTTTTATCGCTATATCACATGATATGCATATGTCATGCCATCTAAATGCCATATAGCTTTATATGTCATTATACTTGCAACCTTGCAACACCAATTCATATGACACACTGTGTGTTTACAATTATGCTCGTATGCTTGCCTGCTTAGGACAATTAATTCTAACTATAATGGTAAAATTGATTTTGGAAACTCATAGAATAGATCTCCACCACCCAAACCCAATCTCTGAAGGGTTTAACTAGCACTCATGTTATGGGTCGGTTGGACCAATCCGGAACCATCCGGTGGCGACTCCTTACGACTCTTTCGAGTCCGTATCATTCCCTAAGGGAACCCCTTAGGAAGACTACGCTTTTGCTCCAAGTGTGGTCCCCGGTCCGTGACTTTTGTAAGCCTTGCTCTGGGCCCCGGCAGAAACCGGTGCTCACACCATTATTATTGATTAAACAAACAGGAAATCTGAGTAGAGATAGATGAATAATAAATCCTTGAGGGATCGATATCTTACTACAATAATATATATGCTTGTAGTGAAGTAGTGATTAAAACTACTGTCGTTTCATACCATTTCAGGAACGATCACATCATCCTCATATAAAAATGTATCAAAAGTACTATATACTAAGGTAGCAATGTCTTCATAAACCTTCTAAAGAAGCAAATTATATATATCTAAACTTTGCACTTGGTCTCCAGTACAATAACTATAGTGGGTTTCAGCTCAAGGCGATTGGTGGTGAGATTAGCAATGCCATAAAAGATCTAGAAGTTATCTTCAAGGATGATGGTTAAAGAAGTGGCACCAAACTTCTCGGATATTATCAAGGCTGAAAAATCATAAATATCATTAAAGATGGTGAATTGTTGATTAATAGAGTCATTTAAGTTAGGTAACTTAGGAGTATGATCATATTGCCTCTCTCCCTAAACAAAGGCAAATATCTTACACTCTTCCAGCTTATCTAAGGTGTAGGGATCAAACCCAATATAGTATCTCTTCTCCCACATGGCTATAAGGATGTTGAACTTTATTAAACCCTACTGGTACTATCCCAAACCTTTATCAAGCATAAAGTTCATGTTGTATAGCATTTTCTCCACAATGGGACTTGGCTGGTATAAGTATGACTTAAATTTTTTAATGGTGGTGATATGAAAACCAGTCATAAGAGGGACATCCTCTCTTATGTAGGCTAATGAACCTCATCATCAGCAATAATAGTAACCACACCCTCATCATGCGAAAACTTAATCTTCTGGTGCAAGGTGGATGGCACACCTCCTAATGGATAAAACCACAGCCAGACTTAGAGGAACCTTGAGCAGCTGTAGATTCATCTTCTGAACTATCATACCATATGTTAATAGCACTAATATTGAACCTACCATTGGGTTAAAAACTAATAGTAGGAAGTCGAGCAATCTCTTCACTACTGAGGGGAGAGAAGGAATTAAGAACCTAGGATTTTAGAAATTTAGATTGGATCTTATAAGTTCGGTTGGCTTTGTGGTAGTTAGGCAATGGGTTTATTTTGGTAGATGGTTTGGATTTATTGGGATCTTTGAGCTTACCTAAATCAATAAGGTCTTGAATGACTCATTTGAGAGAGCGACAGTCATTAGTGTTATGGCCATAATACTAGTGGTAGTGATAATAGGTTTTGGTGTCTACTGAGGTTAGCGGTGGTGTTTGAAAATTTGGCTTAAGTGGCTTAATGAGTTTGGCTTTTAAGAGACACTCAAAGACCTTGGAAAGTGGCATCTCAAGATTTGAGTACCTCTGGGACTAGGTAGTGTTTCAGAGTATAGGATTTGGTGTTTGTAAGATGTTGATGTAGTGGGTTTTATGTTGTTTTTGGGTGAAAATGGTGGCTTTGGGTTTGATGAAGGAAGGCTCATTCTTCTTTAACCCCTCGGTCTGCTCAATCCTCTAGTTGATTGAGTAGATGTCCTCAAAAGTATGAAAAGTTTGATACTTCAACTTATCTTGGTATAGTGGTAATGACCCAATAATAAGCTTGTTGATCATATCTGACTCGAATGACTTTTATCTGACCAGCACAACCTTATCTATCCATCAGCTAAAGTAGTCCATGAAAGACTCATTAGCTTTCTGTTTCACCATCTTTAGATCTAGTAAAGTAACATCAAAACAAGACTTGAACCCATACTACTTACAGAATGCAGTGTAAAGAAGCTTTCACTTAGCCATGGTTGCCTTATTGAGACTATGATACTAGGCTAATGCTAGTCCCTCTAGTGAGATAAAAATAATCAAACTATCTGCTCATTTGACAAGTCTATCATGCTTATTAACATAATGTAAGTCTTCAAATGATTCTTTAGATCCCCAACATTGCTATACTAAGGAACATTCAAGAGCTTGAACTTAATAGGCAACCCCTTGATAGCCTAAATTGAGAACTCATTAAAATACAGATCATACCTTATCCCTTTGGTCTTCATGATAGACTGCAATTATTCTATCTTCTTTTCTAGGGTAGAAGTCTTAGACTTGCATATGTCATGTGTATAGAGTGAGACCTCATCATCTTTCTTGATGTCAATCAGTTGCTAAATAGCAATGAGTAAGGCATCATCCAGCACAGAGAAAAAGGTGTTAGATAGAGATGCAACATTCTTAGCAAGCTGTGAGTTTGACATCTTTCTGCATATGATAAAAAGAGTTAACATAGATGCATGTGATATGACACATAGGTTGTATTCATGACCTATCCTAGGAAACATCCAGTGTTATGGCTACAAAAAAGAATCGATTAATGAAAGCTTAGTGAACATGTAGCATACAGTAGCACTCCCTGCCACCCTTATACCTCCCATATGAGGCAAGCAAAAAGATGATTATTACCCGATCATATAAGCAATTACAGTGATAATATGATAGAATTTTGACATGATCATATTGCTATAATAAGAGAATGCTAATTGAATAGGTATGAGGTTATGCAACCAATGCATAATCATAAGAGGATTCTTACTTTTAGTAAAGCAATATGGCATAATCATATTGTTATGATAAGAGAATACTAATAGAATAGGCATGAGGTTATACAACCAATACAGAATCATGAAAGGATTTTGACTCTTAACAGAGCAATACAAGGTAGGAAAAGTGGCTGGATTTAGGCAAATCGATTGATATGATAAGGTATAGATCCACATAGCATGCAAATAAAAGGTCATAGTTTAGGAATGTTACTATGGTTAGCTACATGGGCTTTAGTTCAGTAAGAACATGCTAAGGTCCCCTACTATGCTATCCATAACCTATCCAACTAAATGGAATCATTAATATAGGACTATTCCTAGTGTCTATCCATTCAAGGAATCATCGATGGTCCTCAGTACAAGGCAGCAAATGGTCAAGGTAGACTTACTTTCCCAAGGAGTTGAATGGAGTCCAAGGTACTCACTCAACCATAATCACCAGTTTGACTCGAGATAAATAGTAGTGTGTAGATGCAAACTATATATATGATATGCAATACAACCAACCCAACTAGAATGGGAAAATCAATATGAAACTCTTAGATTTCAATGCCACCACTCTTTTACTGTAGGTCCCTAGTGGAGTCACTATTATGGGTGAGGCTTGCGACAAACGACATCCATGGCCCACTTAGAGTGAAAGTGCAATCTTCTCGAGGGGCTACCTTAAGGAATGATACGAACTTAAAAGAGTCACAAGATGGAGTCACCATGAAATGGTTCTAGATTTGGTTCAACTGACCAATAGCATGAGTGCTAAGTCAAACCCTTTAGAGATGCATTTGGGTGGTAAAGATCTATTCCCTCAAAGTTTCAAGTTTGATTTTACCATTTTAGTCAAGTTAACTATCCTAGATAGGTGAGCATTCATAAGCATGAAATAAGCACATAGCACGATAGAGCATAGTAGCAATCATAATAGATATAGCATGGCAAATAAAATATAGCAATCATAGCATGGCATCATGATATGATAATCATGGTGAATGAAACATGGTATACGCATAACATGTGAAATGATATGGCATAGGTATGACATGACATGTGAAAGATGACATGGCATAGGCATGACATATAAAAGATGACATGGCATAGGCATGATATACAAAAGATGACATGGCATAGGCATGATATACAAAAGATGACATGGCATAGGCATGATATACGAAAGATGACATGGTATAGGTATGATATGTGAAAGATGACATGGCATAACCATTACATATGATAGAACATGGCAAAGGCGTGAAATTGTATAGCATACATCATATAACAATGATAAAACACATATAGCAACATAATAAAGTATGGCAGCATGAATGAAAAATCAATAATGGCCTGAAGAAAGGGAAAGATAGAGATAAGGGGATACATGATGAAATAAAGCTAAATCATACATATCGGGAAAATAAAATAAAAGCTTATTTTATTATAAAGGATCTTTAATGATGTTAAAACCTAAGATGTTAAGCAACATCTCCTCCACTCAAGAAAATAACCTTAGGCAGTACAAGCTAAAATTCACGAATAGAAAATGCAAACACACAAATAAATGTTAGGTAATAAGTGAGATGTCGGACACTAATGACCAATTCTATACCATGTGAAAGCATGAATCAAAAGCCAAAGTCCAATAAATGTAATGGCAACACTCATGAAATGCAACAATAAACATGAATCAGATCGTGAAAATCATGAAATAAACAATTTTAAGCAACATCAATTAGAAACATAATTGGAAGATTCTAAGATCACATGTAGCATCATTTAGAAATAAAAAAACATTTAATTAAGCTAATCATGTCAAGTGATAAATAAAACATAATTAAATAGCATTTAATTGAGAAACAAGCAAATTGATCAATTTAGTGGCAAAATTAACCAAATTGATCATGAGAAATGAAATTGGAAGACTCTAATATCATATAAGCATCAATTAGAGATGGAAAACACATCCAATTCAAGTCCAAACACATCAATTGTAATAAGCATCAAATTAAATAAGCATTTATTTTGAAAATTAATTTTGAAGCCAAAGTTAATCAAATCAAACCAATGTATGATGAATTCAGATCTTTGGGTTACTGTAAAACTAATAATGCTACTGAAAACTTTGATTAACATCAAAAATGAGTGAAAACATCTAAAAAATCATGAAAATATGAAAATCAAACAACTAGATGCACCACACATAGTATGATATACACCACATATAGGATATGTATGATGCATATAGATGGTTATGAGCTGCATGTAGCAAACAAAAATCAAAGCAGATCAAATTTTTAAGCAAAACTACAAATCAAATCATAAATTTAAGCAAATATATGACTGTCACAGATCATTTTAGCTATAATTAAGCTAAGAATGCTACTATGGCATTCATGATTAAAGCCAATCAAAGTAAAATCAAACAAAATCACAAAACTCACAAAGAAATCAAGAGCAAAATGAGAAAAGGAAGATGCACTCCATACTCACCAAATAGAATTAGCTTCTAATCTTGAGTTCAAACAAGTTTAAGGATTGAAAGTGAGGATTAATTAGTTTCTAATCTTAATTAGTAACTTAATTAAGTGTTTAATTAAGTGAGAAATGAATTGTGCAGAGTTTAGCTATAATTTCCAATTTTTGGACCTTTTTCCCATAAATATATGGCTTATATTTATAGATAAGGGTCATTAGTTACCAGAAAACAAGTAAACAATGTGGGATTCTATGAAATTAAGCTAGATATGCATAACATATAATCCAGAAAAAGGCTATGTGTAGCATATAGTAGTATATGTATAACATATAGCAAATTTCACCTATGTATGCCCTTCAATAAGGATGCATTGGGATGAGCACCCCATGTCCAATGAGCATCATTTAGGTCATAAATGCATGTTAACATATGGAGCATATTAGATTTGCATGGGAAAAGATTATGCACCATACGTATATTTACTAAACATGCATAGCATGTAGTACTATATACTCCGCATATCAGAAAATACATATTATATGCTCCACCTTTTACAAGCAAAATGTAACATATTCATGTCCAGAGCACTCATGGGAGTATAAAAGGCATGTATGCAAATCGGAATTGACATCAAGGACCTGTACCAAGCTAAATCAAAGAAAACCCAAAGTTATAGTGCTTGAATGAAAAGTCAGGGTCTATAATTATATTGCTATGATAGGAGAATGCCAATGGAATAGGCATGAAGTTATACAACCATCAAAAGTTCATGAAAGGATTCTAACTCTTAACAGAGCAAGTCAAGGTAGGAAAATAAGTTAGATTTAGGCAAATCCACCTATATGATAAGGTATGGATCCATATAGCATACAAATAAAAAGGGTCCTAATTTTGGAATGTTACTATGGTTAGCTACATGGCCTTTATTCTGATAAAAATAGGCTAAGGTCTCCTGCCACGTTGTCCACAACCTATCCAACTTAATGGAATCATTGATATAAGACTATACCTAGTGTCTATCCATTCAAGAAATCATCGACAATCCTCAATACAAGGCAGAAAAATATGAAGGTAGATTTGCTTTCCCGAGGAGTTGCATAGAGTCCAAGGTACTCACTCACCCTTAAAATCAAGATAAATGATGGTGTACAGACATAAATTATGTACGTGATACGTAATATAACTAACCAGACTAAAATGGGAAAATTGACATGGAAACTCTAAGATTTCAATACCACCACTCTTTTATCATAAGCCCCTAGTGGAGTCACCATTGTAAGTGGGGCTTTCGCCATGACCTAGAGCAAGGCTTATGATAGACAGTAATGGGGACCTGCAGTTTTCTTGAGAGGCTACCTCAAGGAATGAAACAAACTCAAAAGGGTTGTAAAATAGAGTTGCCATTGGATGGTTCCAGATTTGGTTTAACCGACATATAACATGAGTGCTAAGTCAAACCCTTCAGAGATGGGTTCAGATGGTGAAGATCTATTTTCTCAGATTTTCCAAATTTAATTTTATCATTTTAGTTAAGGTAATTGTCTTAGGTACACAAACATACTAGGCATAAAATAAGGCACACAACTCAATATAGCATGGCAGCAATCATAGCAAATATAGCATGATGAGTATAATATAGTAATCATTGTAAATGAAACATGGCATGTAAGAAGTCACATGATATATGCATGGCATATGAGAAGTGACATGGTATATGCATGGCATGTGAGAGGACATGGCATAGCATAGCATGTGAAATGACATGACATAAGCATGACATATAAGAAATGACATAGCATAAGCATGGCATGTGAAATAACATGGTATAACATACATCATATGGTGATGATAAAACAAGCATAAGTGCATAACAAGGCATAGTAGCATGAATAAAATAACAATGGCTTGAAGAAAGGGATTGAGAGAGATAGAGGAATACATGATGAAATAAGACTAAATCATACATTAAAAGGGAAACACTAATAAAATAAAGGTCTATTCTATTATAAAGGATCTTCAATGATATAAAAATCTGAGATGTATAGCTACATCTCCTCCACTTAGGAAAATGATCTATGACAGTATGAGCCAAAATGCATAAATGGAAAATGCAAACAAATGATGTTAAGTAACAAAATAAATGTTGTCATATGATTGATTAATCCAATGCTATATGAAAGCATAAATCTAGGATCAACTCCAAAGGACTGTGTCAGTGATATTCATGAAACAATAAATAAAAATGAGTCAGGTTGTGAAAATAAATATGATTTTAAGCAAAAATCATTCATAGACATAATTGGAAGATTCTAAGATCACATATGGCATCACTTAGAAACAAGTCAATAACAAGTCATCTAATTAAGGCTAATCATGTCAACAAACTCATAATTATAATTAAAATGACATTTAATTAAAGAATTAAGAAAAATTAAGTTGATTTAATAGCAAAATCAATCAAACTGATCATGAAAATCAAAATTGGAATACTTTAACATCCTTAAGCATCAATTAGAGCATGAATCAACATCCAATTTGACTTCAATCATATCAATTGCAATAAAATTAAATTAAAAATCACATTTAACTAGATTAATTAATTTTAAAGCCAAAATCAATAAAATTTGAATGATTTATGATGAATTCAGATCATTAAGATCACTATGAAATCATAAATGCTATTGGAAACTTCAAAGATATTAAAATTAAAATGAAAATGATTGAAAATGTTGAATTTCTATCAACACAGAATATTATATGTATCACATCAATGTATACATGTGTTGCACATAATAAAGATGAAAGTATATACATCGCACAAAGTGATATATTCATCATATGAAGTAAAACACAAACTATATACATTGCATATAATAGTATATGTGTCATATACAATTGTTTACCAGAAGAAGAAAACTGTATTTTTTAGCCAAAATCATAAATACAAACTAATTATTCAACTATCATAGATTATTTATGCCTTTAATAAGCCCTAAATGCTATTGTGGCATTCAGGAATAAGCAAAATCATAAACAGAACCCACCAAATCAATGAAAATCAAAGGGAAAAGAGAAAATGGTAAGAAAACCAACTCACCAATGCTTAATAAAGCTTAATCCTTAATTTTCAAACATGATTAAGGTTTAGTTATGGTTAATTAGTCTCCAATTACCTAATTAAAAGCTTAATTAAGTGAGATTAGATTTTGATAGAATTTTTCCTTAGAATTTATCATTTGGGGGCCCTTTAAATGTTAATACCCAAAGGGTGTTTATGAAATCCAAGAAGTAAGAAGCTAAAATGCATTAACGATGTGGAAAAGGGAGATTTTTAACTTAATACATTGTATGAAGTGTTATATACAACACATGAAGTTGAAAAATCAACTTCATGTTATGCATAAAGTACTTTATATGTCAGCTTACACAAGTCGTAAACTAGATGTGCCACATGTCTAAATAATTCATAAGGCTATGAAACATATATATGCAACTTGATTTCAATAATGAGAACCCATGTCAAGCTGTATCGAGAAGAGAGCAAGTTCACAGCATGCACGTATAAAAAGGCCAAGTTCATGCACCACCTTGTATGAGCTAAAAACTAAATATGCCATATAACGAAATGGTTTATGACATTACAAATAGCATGTATGCAACCCAGATTCAAAAATGGAGTACTACATTAAGTTGTATCAAGGAAAATCTAAAAATGCATGCCCATGGGTGAAAATCCAGGATCAACAGCTGAATAGTTGGAAGATGATGGTGAGATCTACACAATCCTTTATAGTTAGCAGTGACCTCATTATGGTAAGATTGATGTCAAATTCCTTGATCAGATATGGGACCGTCTCTCTAATAGGTCTCGGTATCATCGACATTATCATCATGCTACATATGACCCAAAGGATAGTAGCAAACTCCTCGTACACTGGACACAACTCCACATGTCTAAACTATAAGATATGGCCCACTAAATCCTAGAACTGCATGATAACATGAAAAAAGGTAGAATTAATGGAGACTATTTAGAATGTCTTTAGATACTAGAGTATAAATTTGCTCAATCAATCCCACTCAATATCGCACCATTGGTGGGAGATAGTATGAAAGGTAGATAATAATTGCTAAGTCATGATCTATTCCTATGAAGAAGAATGAACAAGTTATGTTTCAATAATGGAACAAAACACAAATAACATTCTTGTATAAGAATAATAGTAGCAACCATTTTGGGTTTCACTATTAAATTAAAAAGATACAGAGTTTGAGCAGTCAATAGTATTTAGAGTTTGTACACCATAATTCATGTGTACTAAGCCTATCAGTTATGCTTGGCTACATTGTTCTACCTTATTTCTTAACATGTAAGCTACAGAGCTGTGATACTATGCATATAGAGTCATATGTCACATCTGCTCTAGGTATTATCATCTTTTGATTGCTCCTCATCTAAACTATGATTGTTAGGAAACTTAATATTGTACCACTCCAGGAATGCAGTCAACCAAACAATCTCCATACCTATCTATTAGGTCATGCAGGCATAACGGTATCATTACTCTTTTTGAGTGTCAACTCATCTACATTTTATATAATTATATAAGTATTTAATTCATACATGCATGCATAAGCATCATGACCATAATCATAATAGGAACATACTTAAACATCCAGTATCTCAAAGTTATGATAGCAGCGTAGGCCCATCAGTAATCTTGTAGCATCAACCATGACATCTTGAGGCACCTACACAAGCTTCATACATCCTAAAGAATGCTAATGTGTGATAGCCTTCCATGAAGATGCACTCATTGAATCAATATTCCTATGAAATTTTCAAAATTTTTGGAGCTTATTTCTCTTATGAAGTCTAATTTTCACAACTTTCAATGTTTGAAAAATCCAGATAATTAATCAGAATTTAGTAAACTAGTGCTAAAAAATTTAAGTATTTTCTCTAAACTATTTCAATTCCAATTTCACTCATAAATTACTTTTCTAAATTTAGCATAGACAAGAATTTGATCCTAAAGATTATCAATTTTAGTTAAGTCTTTGACTATTAGTCAAGTCATTGACCAAAGAGTGTCAAATCTCTATAGTGGATCCTAAATGCAATCTTTGGTCAAGTCATCCTAATCCAATAGTTTATTACTCTGATCCTACAATTGACCAATCACTCTAATAGTGATCATGGAATCAAGCATTTGATTCCGAAGCCTTAAAAGTAGGCATCTAAACTCAAAATTTAGGTAATTTTTTAGCCTCACAATAAAACCATTAGTCCAATAATTGATAATAATTTATTGGTCAACATTGAGCACAACATATTGGATAGACAAGCCTCAGCATGAGCACAACATATTGGTCAACATTAATCATTTCACTTGAGCATCGGGCTCCTAATGGCATAATTAGATTGTACGCCTCAACATGAGCATAACATATTAATCAATATTTATCATTTTGCTTAAGCATCAGGCTTCTAATGACAGTATTGAATCATAAGTCTCAGAATCTCTAGGGATTTAGCTTTGATCTTTCATAAACTTGCAAGCCTCAATATGAGCATCGCCCTCTAACCAGCTTTAATCGCTTGCTTGAGTACCAAACTCCTAATTGCTGCACTAGATCACAAGCCTTGGTATGAACATCCCTAATAAGCTATGTTTAATTGCTATTGGATCATTTTTAAGTCTCCAATGGAGTTGTATGTCTTGGCATAAGTATCCTGTAATCCTCAATATAAGCATTTTGCAAGCCTCAACGTGAGCATCAAGCTTTAACATAAGCATTGGTCAAGTATCATCCTTGCATTTGGATGAAAAGTCATCATGTGATTATATCTCATTTTGATGACTTTTGCTTATGTTGCTTTAAAATGTTCCTAATCAAGGGGCAAACTATAGACCCTAACTTTTCACCTACATACTGCATTTTTGGATTTTATTCAATTTTGCTTAGTACAGGTCTTTGATTTCAATCTTGATTTGCATACATGCATTCTAGCCCTCCATGAGTGCTCTAGACATTCAGAGTATGTTACATTTTATTTGTGGAAGGTGGGGCATATAGCATGCATTTCTTGATGTGTGCAATATATAGTGCTACATGCTACACACATTTAATAGAAATACACATGGTGCATGGTCTTTTCCCATACAAATTTAACATGCTTCATATATCACTATGTCATTTTGGTATAAATGAGGGCTATTGGGTATGGTGCACATATCCTTAGGTGCCCAGATTGTGGGGTGCATAAAGCTCTAAATCTTAATATGTGGAGCACATCCTGCTACATGCTATATATATAGCCTTTCTCTACACTATATGTTTCATATATCACCTTGAAATATACAAAATTCTACATTATTAATGTAATTCTAGCAATTCATGATCCTTACCTGTAAATATAGCTTGTATGCTTGTAGGAAAGAGCTTTAAATGTTGCTAATTATGGCTAAACTCTATCAAAATCACTTCTTACTTAATTAAACACTTAGTTAAGTTATTAATTAGGATTAAAGACTAATTAATTCTCACTTAAATTCCTAAACATATTTTGGAATCAAGATTAAAGCTTAATCATCTTTGGTGAGTGCTAGAATGCCTTTTCCTCCCTATTTTGTCTTGATTTTCTCAATGGATTTATGATTTTGCATTGTTTTATGCTTGATTGGCTTTAATCATGAATGTAATAGTAGTATTCTTAGATTTTTCATAGTTATAATAATCTGTAATAATCACATATTCACTTGGATTTATGATTTTATTCAAGTTTTTCATTAAAACCCCATTTTTCTCTTATTTTGCATGCTATGTGTGGCATACATCACCTGATGTATGGCACACATCACCCATTATGCTATACATATGGCCTATTTTCTCATTACATATTACACATGTCATGCTATAAGTTACACACATAGCTGCCAGATTTTCATAATTTCATGATTCTTCACTTGTTTTCACTTATATTTTGATGTTAATTGAAGTTTTCAATAGCATTTGAGGTTCCTTAGTAATCCAAGTGATTTGAATTCATTAAAAATTGCTTTGATTTGATTAATTTTTACCTCAAAATTAATTTTCAAGTTAAAAGTCTTTTTAATTTGATATTTTATTATAATTGGTGTGATTGAAGTTGAATTGGATATGTAAATCGTCTTTAATTGATGTTTAGGTGATATTCCTTTAATTTCATTCTCCATGATCAATTTATTGATATTTTTCTAAAAACCAATTAATTTTGCTTTAATCTTCAACTAAAGGTCATTTTTAATTGTTATTTATCACTTGATATATTTTGATTGGATTTAAATGTTGACTTATTCCTTAGTGATTATTATGTCGAGATCTTCTAATTCATGTCTTTAATAGGTTTTTGCCTATAAAATTGGTTTTTTAAGATATTTTCATGATTGTTACCTATGCATTCAATGTACATTGACCCATGACCTATGCTTACTCATAGCATCAGACCGGTTAATCATGTCCTACATCTCTTTATTACCTAACATTGATTGTTTGTTTGTATTTTTCTGTTCATGCTTTTTAGCTCGTGCTACCCAAGGTCATTTTCTTAACTGAAGGAGATGTTGCTTAATTTCTCAGATTTTTGTATCTTTAGAGATTCTTTATAATAAAATAGGCCTTTATTTTATTCTCCTTTAACATGTATGATTAACTTTATTCATCATGTATCCCCTATCTCTCTCAATGCCTTTCTACAGGCTATTATTTCTTTCAACTGTTATGTGTTATTGCCATGTTATTCTCATATGTCATACTTATATCATGTCATTCTTATAAGTCATACTGATGTCATGTTATTCTCACATGTCATGCCTATGTCATATCATTCTCACATGTCATGCTCATATCATGTCATTCTCACATGTCATGCTTATGTCATATCATTCTCACATGTCATGCATATATCATGTCATTCTCATATGTCATGCCTATGCCATGTCATTTTTGTTATGTCATTTTTACCATGTCATGCTTATACTATATCATGTTTTTCATGTCATGTCTGTATTATGTCATTCGTACTTGTTATGCTATTCTTACATGTCATGTCTATGTCATGTCATTCTTATCATGTCATGATTATGTCATGTTATTCTTGTTTTCATGATCATTCTTATACCATGTCATTCTTGTCATGTGATGATGATGATGATGATGATGATGATGATGATGATGATGATGATGATGATGATGATTATTATTATTATTATTATTATTATTATTATTATTATTATTATTATTATTATTATTATTATTATTATTATTATTATTATTATAGTTATGGTT
>CANYBF011436132.1:2500-17506 GCA_948192965.1 Dalechampia spathulata | reverse complement strand
AAGTTTGATTTGTGAGGAAGAAGAAAATACCATAAGTTTCTTCTTTTTCTTTGCTAGTTCACAAGAAAGGAGATAGAAGCAATCGTTGCTTGCTTGGATTCCCTCATTTTCATGTGGATACTATTGGAGGCTACCTAATTTAGTGGTTTTTGGTTTGCTACAACCATAAATGGCATAGAGGTCAAGAACGAAGGAGAACTGCATTGAAAAGTAAGAGTTACTATTCTTATGCCACTTCTAATCTCTAATTTAGTTTCCTTGTGTTTTAATGCAAAGATCCTCTGTTGGTTTGTTGTTTTAAATAAAAATTTTAATTTCTTCCGCTGCTTAATAATATAGCAAACCAACAGAAGGTCAATTACAACTTGGGATCAACTTGTTTAAGCATTTCTTGCCAAATACTTTCCCTTGGAAAAGACTACAAGATCATTAAGGAGATTACTAACTTTCAATAGATGGATGGTAAGTCTTTATATGGGATAAGGGAAAGATTCAAGGAGCTACAAAGGAAGTGTCCTCATCATAATTTTCCAAAAGAGTTGTTGCTTCAGACATTTTACAATAGAGTAAACACAACCACTAGAGGGACCATTGATGTAGCAGCTGGAGGGTCCTTGATGAAGAAGACCATAGAAGCAACATATAAACTGCTGGAAGAGATGGTGGCTATAAATGCATTTTGGGCATCAGACATGTCAAAGACAATAATTAAAGAACATTAAGGTGTTTTATCACTTGATGCTGTTAGTGCTTTGCAGACTGAAGTTGCAAATTTGACAAAGCAAATCGGTAACTTATCAAAGGTGTCCAGTTCTTGTGAGCTGTGTGGACAAGTAGGACATACTGTGAATGAATGCAATGCAGGTGATACCATGGAGCAAGTCAGTTTTATAGGCAATATGCCACAATCCTTACTCTAATACGTATAATCTGGGATGGCAAAACCATCCAAATTTCTCTTAAAGTAACAATGCAGGAAATGTGCAAAAGGCATAACAACCAGCACCTCCCTAGAATAATTTTGAGTCAAAGATAGATAAATTCATGGAGCTGCTCTAATGAACCAAGAGGAATCACAGAAGCAAATGGAAGCTAAGTTCGATCAAATAACAAAAAACCATTCCTCCTCCATCCACAACTTAGAGGTGCAAGTGGGGTAGTTGGCAAAAGCAATTGCTTAAAGGAACCTTGGAGGACTTCCAAGTAATACAGAGCCAAACCCCAAAGAGCAAGTAAAGGCAATCCAACTAAGAAGTGGTAAGGAATTGGTTAGTAAGGGTAAGGAACCAGTTATTGTTGAGGATGAATGCAGGAAAGAAGAACAGAGATAGAGTAGTTGTGAAGCTGGACCTTCACAAACATAGCAGGAGGCTGATGGAAGACACTGCCACGATTGTGGCATCCAACTCCACGATGGTGGAGTTAGATCCAGGCAAAAAAAGAAGGAGGATCAGCTAAAGCCAGGTAAGTATATGCCTCCCATTCCATTTCCGTAAAGGCTAGAACAAAATAAGGTAGATGAATAATTCACCCCTTTTGTAGAGAAATTGAAAAAACTGAGAATTAATGTGACATTTGTAAAAATGATTTACGATATACCTAAATATGCTAAATTTTTGAAGGAAATCCTGGCACACAAATGAAGAATTGTTGACACACAACCAATTTCATTGATTAGAGATTGTAGTTCTATTGTTTCAAGTAGAATTCCTTCAAAACTACAAGATCCATGAAGTTTCACTATTCCATGTAAAGTAGGGAATTTGGTGTTTAATAAGTGTTTGTGTGATTTGGATGTAAGTATCAACTTGATGCCATATACCATTTTTCAGAAGCTAGGTTTGGAAGAAATCAAGACCACTTCAATGGTAATTCAACTTGCAGATCAATCAGTAAAGAAACCATTTGGTATCATTGAAGATGTGTTAGTCAAAGTGGACAAGTTCATCATTTTTGTCAATTTTGTAGTGCTAGACTACAATGAAGATATAAATTACCCCTTAATTTTAGGGAGACCTTTCCTAAATACAGTGAGAGCCTTAGTCAATGTCCATGAAGGAAAACTAATCTTGAGAATTGGAGAAGAAAAGATAGAGTTTTGCATGAAAAAAGCAATGAAAAAGCCAATGGAAGGTGAGTTATGCATGAAACTTGATGTAATTGATGAGTGTGTATCTGCTATGCTAGAAGAAGAACTGAAAGCTATCATAATAAGGGAGGAAATTGAGGTAATAAATGAGGAAGGTGGTGAACCACCTAAGACAGAGTTGTTGGTAAGAAATTCTAACCCTACTCCTCCTTCAATTGAAAAGCCACCTGTGTTGGAATTGAAAATTCTGCCTAAACATTTAAGGTATGCCTTTCTAGGTGAGAATGAAACATTGCCAATCATAATATCTAACATACTAACTACAATGTAGGAGGATAGGCTGCTCAAAATGGTGTAGAAGCACATCCGAGCATTAGGCTAGCAACTATCAGATATTAAAAGAATCAGCCCAAATATAGTTATGCACTGGATACATTTGGATGAAGGAAGCAAGCCTGTTCATAAGAGCAAAGGAGGCTCAACCCAAATATGCAAGATATGGTGAAAAAAGAGGTAATCAAGCTATTGGATGCAGGTATTATCTATCCTATTTCTAACAGTGAGTGGGTGAGTCTAGTACAATGTGTACCTAAGAAAGGAGGCATAACTGTTGAAGAAAATGAGAAGGAGGAATTGCTATCAACTAGGACAATAACTGGCTGGAGAGTGTGTATTGATTATAGGAAGCTAAATTCTACCACCAAGAAAGATCACTTCCCCCTTCCTTTTGTTGACCAAATGATTGAGAAAATAGCAGGTCATACTTTCTATTATTTTCTAGATAGCTATTCAAGCTATAACCAAATCTTCATTTTCCCACAAGACCAAGAGAAAACCACTTTCACATGCCCATACGGTACATTTGCATATAGGCGTATGCCTTTTGGTCTGTGTAATGCACCTGCCACTTTTCAAAGATGTGTAATTGCAATATTTGCTAATATGATTGAAGAGTTCATGGAAATTTTCATGGATGATTTTTTAGTGTTTGGAAACTCATAGAAATAGATCTCCACCACCTGAACCCAATCTCTAAAGGGTTTAACTAGCACTCATGCGATGGGTTGATTGGACCAATCCGGAACCATCCGGTGTTAACTCCCTTGCAATTCTGTCGAGTCCATATAATTCTCTAAGGTAGCCCCTTGGGAAGACTACACTTTCACTCCAAGTACGATCCTTGATCCATGAGCTTTGTAAGCCTCACTCTAGGTGGTCGGTAGAAACCGACACTCATAATTGTATTTTTCTCTTAGCCATGAGTGGCTAAGTACTCTTTCGTAGGATTTGATTTCTGAAATCCCTTGTTGGGATAGTTGATTGTGCTTGTTTAATATTACTATGAGTGTTTAATTCTAAAGTTTGATTTTAGAAACAAAATCTCTGCTTTATGATTGCAACGAGAGTTGGATTGTAGAATGCTTGTTCATTGAGAGATGCGCAAATCTAAAGATTAGCTTTTTAAATGATTACTTATGGTTTGTGATTGTAACGAGAGTTGAATTATGAAATGCTTACTCATTCTAGTTAGGTAGATGTGTATGGGAGATTTACATGTTCTTAATTCTTGTATGATTACTTAATAGTTTCCTTAATCAGAGGACCATGACAGTGACTAAGTGAATCCAAGATTAGTACAAAATTTAGTTGGTTTTGCCTCAAGAGAGGGTTATCAATGCTTTTGGATAGTAATAAGCACATGACTATTATCCTAGCTTGGTGATAATGATCTCAAATCCTATGTCTCTTATCATTGTTTTATCTTCTCACCATTGATCTAATTTCATTTCTTTACACATTATACTTTTGCAATCAATTACGCATAAACACCAAACCATTCGAGTTACTTGAGTAGATTGAAAATCTAAGTAGTGGTGGATAGACAATGAATCCTCATGGGATTGATATCTTACTATAATTATCTATATGCTTGCAGTGAAGTAGACTACTATCGTCTAACCAACGATCAAGTTTTTGGCACCGTTGACAAGGATTTATGTGTTTAACATCACTACAAAGAGAGGAAAGTTTGATTTAAGCATTTCATATTTTTTAATTTTTTTTTAGTTTTGTAGGTGTATGAGTAGAAGAGGAGCTAAGAACTCTCATTCTCCATTGTTAGTAGCTTGTGAAGATCTAACAAGGCTTGAGAGAGAAAATCGAAGGTTGCTCAAGAATGAATTATGTAGGAAAATCTAGTAGATATGGCAGAAGAGCAAAGAACTTTGATGGATGTGGTTAGGCCTAGTTTTTATGCTGACCAACAAGGCATAATGATACCAGCTGTAGTAGCCAACAACTTTGAAATTAAGTCAACTCTACTGCAAATGTTGTAGTCTTCATTACAGTTTTTTGGTTTATGGAATGAGGACCTTAATGCTCATATTTTGAATTTTTTAGAGATTTGTGATACTTTCAGGTATAATGGAGTAATAAAAGATGCTCTAAGGCTAAGGTTATTCCCATTCACATTAAGGGACAAGGTAAAGGTTTGGCTGAACTTATTGACCTCAAGGTCAATTACAACTTGGGACTAGCTTGTGCAAGCATTTCTGGCCAAATACTTTCCCTTGGTAAAGACTGTAAAGATCATGAAGGAGATTACCAATTTCCAACAGTTGGACAGTGAGTCTCTATATAAGACATGGGAAAGATTCAAGGAGCTACAGAGGAAGTGTCCTTATCATAACTTACCAAGAGAATTACTGCTCCAGATATTCTATAATGGGGTCAACACAACCACTAGAGGGACCATTGATGCAACAACTAGAGGGTCCCTGATGAAGAAGACCACAGAGGTAGCATATGAATTACTAGAAGAAATGGCAACTACCAATGCATTATAGGCATCAGATAGGTTGAGAATGGTAATTAAAGAACATAAAGGTGTTTTATCACTTGATGCTATTAATGCTTTATAGGCTGAAGTTGCCAATTTGATGCAGCAAATCAGTAACTTATCAAAGGTATCCAATTCATGTGATTTATGCAAACAAGCAGGACATACGGTTAGTGAATGCAATGCATGTGAGAGCATGGAGCAGGTTATTTTTATAAGCAGCATGCCACACTCCTTAGGAAGACAAGATAACAATCTGTACTCTAATTTGTATAATCCAGGATGGTAAAACCATCCAAATTTTTCTTGGAGTAACAACGCAGGTATTATGCAAAAGACATAACAACCAGAACCACTTTCATAAACAATTTTGAATCAAAGATGGAGAAGTTCATGGAGCTACTGGGAACAAAATTGACTAGCCAAGAGGAGTCATAAAACAGAATGGAGGCCAAGTTTGATCAAATTACAAAGAACCATTCCTCCTCCATCTACAACTTAGATGTACAAGTGGGGCAGCTAGTTACAATAATTACACAAAGGAACCTTGGAGGACTTCTAAGTAACGCAAGGCCAAAACTCAAGGAGCAAGTGAATGTAATTCAACTAAGGAGTGGTAAGGAGCTAGTCAATAACGATAAGGAACCTACTAATATTAATGATGAGTGTAAAAAAGAAGAAAGCAAGCAGAGCAGTGGTGAAGCTAGAACTTCACGTATGCAGAAAGAGGATCAAGGAAATTACTGCCACTATCATGACAGTGAACTCCATGATCATGGCAGTGAACTCCATGATTGTGGAGTTGGTTCCTGACAGAAGAAAAAGAAGAACGAGTCAAGACCAGGTAAGTGCATGCCCCCCATTCCATTTCCATAGAGATTAAGGCAACCTAAGGTAGATGAGAAGTTTGCTGCATTTGTGGAAAAATTAAAAAAACAAAGGATTAATGTGACATTTGCTAAGATAATTTAAGATATACCTAAATATGCCAAATTTTTAAAGGGAATCTTAGCACACAAATGCACTATAGATGATACACAACCAATTTCACTAACTGAGAACTGTAGTTCGATCATTTTGAGTACAATTCCATCAAAGCTACAGGATCCTAGAAGTTTTACCATTCCCTATAAAGTAGGAAATTTAATGTTTAACAAATGTTTATGTGACTTAGGCACAAGTATCAACTTGATGACATATACCACTTTTCAAATGCTAGGTATCATAGAAACCAAGACTACTTCTATTGTAATTTAGCTTGTGGATCAGTCGATGAAGAAACCGTATAGGATCATCGAGGATGTCTTGATGAAAGTGGATAAGTTCATCATTCTAGTAGATTTTATGGTGCTGGATTACAATGAGGATGTTAACTGCCCTCTGATTCTAAGAAGACCTTTCCTAAATATAAGGAGAGCATTAGTTGATGTACATGAAAGGAAACTCATCCTCAGAATAGGTGAAGAGTGAGTGGAATTCTGTATGAAGAAAGCAATGAAACAGCCAAGGGAGGGTGAAGTGTACATGAAGGTAGACACAGTTGATGAATATGTATCCATTATCATGAATGAAGAGGTGCAGAATGTCACAATAGAGGAGGAAACTGAGGTAATAGGTAAGGAAGTTGGTGAATCACTTAAAATAGCACCAATGGTAAGAAATGCTAACCCTATTCCTCCTTCCATTGAAAAACCACCTATATTAGAACTGAAAACCCTACTAAAATATTTAAGGTATGCTTTCTTATGTAAGGATGAAACCTTACCAATCATTATATCTAATAAGCTAACTTTAGTGTAGGAGGGCAAGCTACTCAAAATGGTACGGAAGCACATTCAAGCTTTAAGCTAGCAGCTATCGAACATAAAGGGAATCAGCCTGGATATGGTCATGCACAGAATCAATCTAGAAGAGAGCAGCAGACCTATTTGAGAGAGGTAAAAGAGACTCAACCCCAATATGAAACATGCTATGAAAAATGAGGTAATCAAGCTGCTGGATACAGGTATTATATATCTTATATCTGATAGTGAGTAGGTGAGTCATGTTCAATGTGTCCCAAAAAAGGGAGGCATGATTGTGATAGAGAATGAGAGGAAGGATTTACTGTCAATTAGGACAATAATGGGCTAGAGAGTGTGTATAAACTATAAGAAGTTGAATGCTGCTATTAGGAAAGATCATTTTCCCTTACCCTTTACTGATCAAATGATTGAGAAGATAGCATGCCACTCTTTTTATTATTTTTTAGATGGCTATTCAGGCTATAACCAGATTTTCATTTTTCCCCAAGACCAAGAGAAAACAATTTTCACATGTCCATATGGTACATTTGCTTATAGGTGTATGCCTTTTGGTTTGTGTAATGTGCCTGCTACTTTTCAAAGATGTATGATTGCTATATTTTGCTGATATGATTAAAGAATTCATGGAAATCTTAATGGATTATTTCTTCATGTTTGGAGACACTTTTGAGTCATATTTGTAGAATTTAGAACAAGTCTTGAAATACTGCAAAGAGACTAACTTGGTGCTAAACTAGGGAAAAAACCATTTTATGGTAGATGAGGGCATTATGCTTGGCCACAAGATCTCCAAGAAAGGTATTGAAGTGGACAGAGCCAAAATTGAAGTAATATCTAATCTACCACTACCACAGAACGTAAAAGGAATAAGAGGTTTCCTTGGACAAGCAAAATTTTATCACCGCTTCATAAAATATTTTTCTATCATTGCTAGACCTTTGACGAGCTTGTTAGTCAAGGATGTTGTGTTTGATTTCAATGATGAGTGCTTAAATGCTTTTAATACTTTGAAACATGCATTAACCACAGCTCTGATTTTGACTTCACCAAATTAGTCTTTGCCTTTTGAGATTATTTGTGATGCTAGCAACTTTGCCTTAGAATGTGTGTTAGGGCAAAGAAAAGACAAGAAATTGCATGCCATTTATTATGCTAGCAGAACATTAACTAGACCACAATTGAATTATACCACAATTGAAAAGGAGCTCTTAGCAGTAGTCTTTGAATATTATAAGTTTAGAGCTTATCTTTTGGGATCCAAAGTCATTATTTTTACTGATCATGCTGCTTTGAGATATTTATTTGCAAAGAAAGATGCAAAGCCAAGGTTAATTAGGTGGGAGTTGCTACTACAAGAGTTCAACCTTGAAATCAGGGACAAGAAGGGAGCTGAGAATGCAGTTGCATATCATCTTTCATGATTGGAGAAGGATGATGATGATGGTGAAGAGAGCGAGGTTATCAAGGAAGAGTTTCCAGATGAGCCTGTGTTTATATTACAGAAAAAGGAACTTCCTTGGTATGCAGACATGGCTAATTACTTGGCCTATGGTATAGTTCCTTCAAATGTTTTATATCAACAACGGAAAAAGTTCTTTGCTAGTACTAAGTATTATCAGTGGGAGGAACCATACTTATTTTGTTAATATGCTGATGGCCTAATAAGGAGATGTGTTTCAGAAGAAGAAATAATGCCTATACTAACACAGTATCATGATTCATCTTATGCAAGGCTTTATGGTTCAAATAAGATAGCTACCCAGGTGCTGGAGTGTGAGTTCTATTAGCCAACAATCTTCAAGGATGTAAAGGATTATGTGCTTCACTGCATTAAGTGCCAAATAACCGGGAATATATCAAAGTGAGATGAGATGCCTCAATCTTCAATTTTAGAGGTTGAGATATTTGATATATGGGGCTTCGACTTCATGGGACTGTTTCCTACCTCCATGGGGAACAAATATATACTGGTGGGAGTTGATTAGTCTCCAAATAAGCTGAAGTAGTTGCTAGTCCCACCAATGATGGTAAAGTGGTTAGCAGATTCATGAAGAAGCTATTTACCAGATTTGAAGTTCCCAGGACACTCATCAGCGATGGAGTAGTGCATTTCTGCAACGTAAAATTGGAGGCCCTGCTCAAAAGGTATAATGTCCACCATAAAGTATCCATCGTATACCATTCACAAATCAGCATTTAAGTGGAGGTAGTGTATAGAGAACTGAAAAGAATCTTGGAAAAGGTAATTAATGGTTCTAGGAAAGATTGGGCAACAAGGGTGGATGACACAATGTAGGCATACCGTACAACATTCAAGACCCCTATATGAACAACTCCTTATAGAATGGTCTATGGGAAAGCTTGCCATCTGCCTGTAGAGTTGGAGCACAAGGCATATTGGGCAATCAAACACTTGAATTATGACCTGGAGAGAGCAGGGAAGAAAAGGCTGCTGCAGCTATAGGAATTGGAGGAATTAAAGCACCTAGCATATGAAACTGCCAAGATATACAAGGAGAGGACCAAGCAATTGAATGATGTACACATTAAGGTAAAATCATTTAAAGTTGGTGATAATGTGCTATAATTTAATTCTAGGGTAAGGTTGTTTCCTGGAAAGCTCAAATAGAGATGGAGCGATCCTTTCAAAGTATCTCAGGTCTTTAAAAGCGGAGCAGTAGAACTAAGGAATGATAGAGGAAAGACCTTTAAGGTCAACAAGCATTGGTGTAAGGTATACCTTGGTGGTTTAATTCAGAAATTGAGTGAGGTAACATCTTTAGATTAATCCTGACATGAGGTAAGGTCCAGCTAACGACCTTAAACTTAACATGCAAGTGTGCTTTATGTGTGTATAGTTATGTTTTGAATCAATTGCTTTTTGAATTTATGGAGTCTTTATGAAATTTTTAAGGTATTTGTATGTTGTTAATTAGAGGTTATTTAGGTTTAATTTTGCATGTTTTTGATTGGTGGAACATAGGAAATTAAAATCAAATAAAAAGAAAATGATTGGAAGAGAATTTTCAAACTCCACGATCTTGGACTTCACTCCATGATCGTGGACGAGTCATAGCCAGAGAAGCAAAGTTTCTGTTATTTTCCACGATCGTGGAGTGCAACTCCACAATTATGGATGAGGCATAGGTCATGATTTTTAAGTTTGAATTTTAAGTAGCCCCCCTACTTCCTAACACCCTCACTTGCCTTTCACTCTCCCAAACTCAAAAATCCTTCCATCTTCTTCTCAAAGCTCTTGATTCTCTATCTTCCTAACATCATAACAAATCCATTTTGATGTTTTTAATTACATTTTCTCTTAAAACCTCATCCTCTCAAATGTAAGATTTTTTATTTCTCTCACTTGTTCTTGATTTCTCATATTTCAATTTTTGGGGTTTCTTGTTTAATTTGAATTTAGCTAGATTAGGGATAGTTTAGGGATAGATTAAGGTTATGTTGCATGATGTATATGTTAATTTGCCATGTTTTTGCATTTTTGAATGGATTTGAGTTGAACCACGTTCGAAGGAGGGAATGCCAAAATTTGAAACTCCACCATCGTGGAGTTCAACTCCACGATCGCGGATGAGTCAAATTGTTCCAAAACTTATGATTTTTGCATGCTACTTTATTGAAACCTCTTTGCCTTCCTTTACAGCAATGTCTAAGAGAATCAAGAACATCGCTAAGCACTCTAAGGATAAAGGAAAGGCCCTAGAATCCACCGCAACCAATATTGCAACTCAATTTGGTGTGCCTTTTCCAATTTATATAATGGAGGAAGGTAGAAAGTATCAAAAGGTATGTAAGAAGTAAATAATCCTTCCTCATTATTATGATTGGCATTTGCTTAAGAAATTAAGAGTGCATGAACCACTTAATGCTTTGGCACTTAAACTAGGTTAGGGCACATTTATTGCAGATGAGCACCATGTGTGCAAGGAGCTAAACATGAGTTTTATACCACTTGTGACTTTATCAAGAATAAGATTGGTAGAATTAAGTTTAGACTTAGGGGTAAGCCTCTAAAAATGACCTATGATATGATTGAGGATGCCACTGAGTTACCTCAATAAGGTTTTGCATCCATACACATAGATTTTAAGCCCAAGACCTTTTAAATAGAGCTGAAAAAGGGTGCCTTGGCTTATGACATTAGAAATGCCCCTAACTTACTGATTAGAGATCCTGTCTTAATTCTACTTCATAAGTTTATGGCTGTCTTTATCTTTGCTAAGACAGAGACCAATAAAGTTTCTACCCAATAACTCTTTCCCCTCTGGTGCATGCTGAATGGGCATGACTTTTACACCACTTTCCATATCATGAAAGGGTTCATGAAGATGGCTAGACCTCAGAGCAAGAAATTAGGTTTAAGCCACATTATCATTATCATTTCTGATTATTTGGATGTAGATTTCACTAACCTTACAATGCTACCATAAGAAAAGTTTTCTGCCAGATATTTGTATGATGCAAGTATCTTAGATGCTAAAGGAATCCAATTTAGAGCTTATAGTGACAGGAAAGGCATAAAACAGAGACACCTAGAGCCTGACGAGGAAGAAGAGGAGGACCAGAAGGATGGTACTGCTATTCCAGCAAACTAGGCATATGGGGAAGAGCAGCAACAACAACAACAAGGGCCTACTATTGAAGTTGGAGTGGATAACTCCATAAAGGGAATCCTGATGAGGCTCGAGCAAGCATATGCTGAGAATGCTACTCGCCTCACAAGGGTGGAGAACATTATCATGGACATACGTAGAGAGCAACACTACTAGAGGAGGAAGATGATCAAATTCTTTGAACTCTCTAGCATCACTACTCCCTCCCCCACTTTATCTCCACCACCCTCCCCCCTTTCTACAGGCATTTGATTCTCAATATCTCCTTTCTTTTATGTGTTTCTTTTATGTGTGTTTGTTTTGCTTTTCTACATTGAGGATAATATGTCCTCTAAGTATGGGGATGCCTGTGTGTTTGTTGGTTATCTATGCCTTGTCACTTTACTATTTTCCATGCTTTCTTGTTGTGTTTGAATGAATGCATGTTTTATTTGAGTTTTGCATGTTATCTTTGCATGAATGTTGTGTATTTATGAGTTGCAATTACTCGAATATGGCATGAGTATTTTCTCGGATATGAGCATGTTTAACCTGAAGTTACCCTAATTGGACTAATTCTTTTATAAACTTAGCAAACCACTAAGAGTGAGAAGGTATAAATATTTACCTTAGCCATTAAGTTTGATCCTTCTATAAGTGCACTAGAAAACAAAGCATAACTTATTAGAAAATGATAAGATAAGGATATGATGATGTAAATATGAATAAGTAGGGGAAATGACTAAGGAATGAAAAATAAAAACAATAAGTTCAAAAGGCAAAAAGCTAATTGTTCTGTTATCCTCAGGGGTGCCTGGAACTGGCCCTGGTGGCAAGAACAACGTTAACAGCCATTCGAGTGAGGGTAGTATGTCAAGTAACCAAGTACCATCACCAAAAGTGTAGGGTATTTGACGAGAAAGACTAACCTCTCAAATAAGATCTGAAATAAAAAGTTAATCAGAAGTAAGAAAAAGTAAAAAGAGAAACAGAGGAATAAAAGCCTTATGATCCTCAAAAACACAAAGCAAATTAGATCACTCACATTTTAAGTTCTTGCATCAAACATAAAGTTATGTTGTATTGACTAGTACAACTACATGAATGAATAAGCTTAATTGTCTAAGATAAACATTTCTAGCTTCTCAATACCTAGGGGTTCACTGAGTTTATGGGGGAATTATACAAGACGGGTGATGAGGGTTAATGATGTTCACTTCCTTAAAATGCAATCACCATATCATGGGTACTTTACAACTCTGTTGTGTGTCAATGTTGTCTTTGCTTGAGGACAAGCAAAGATTTAAGTGTGGGGATGTTGATGTGTGCCATCATGCATTATGTTTTAGAAGTTTTTAGATTGTGATCATTCATTTAATGTCATTATGTTTTGCTTTGATTATTGTTTTTGTAGTAGAATTTGATGTATGTGTTAAGTTTGTAGCTTTTGAAGATCAAATAAGAAGAAACATGAAGTTTTGTGCATGGAAAAGCAACTCCACGATCGTAGAGCTCATTACCATGATCGTGGTAGAGGAGCCAAGGAAGAAGAAAGTTACTGAAACTTTTTATGATCATTGACCTCAACTCCATAATCTTGGAAGCCATGAAAGACTTGCCTGAGACCTACTGGAATTTTCCATGATCGTGAACTTCAACTCCATGATTATGGAGTCAAGGCCAAAAAGAAGAGAAAAGCTACTGGAAAAATCCACGATCGTGGACTCCAACTCCATGATTGTGACTTTGTAATTATTGGTCATTTAAAGGACGATCCTTGCAAAAGACTGAGGGAAAAGAATGGGTTCATCATAGACAATGGGTTCATCCTTGCAAAGATTAAAAACTTTAATGGGGATTTAATGGACAATGGAACCTATAATATGGGCAGGAGATATAAACAAATGGAAGATAAGGTTGGGGAAACCTCCAGGAAAAGCATAAAAAGGAAGGTGGTAGCTAGGGTTTCATCATCACCCACCATCTACAGAAGCAGCAACCCATTCCTTAGGGTAATTATGTATAAGTGCTCTCGTTTGTTCTTCATTTCTATTGTATTTTTCCCTTAGCCATGAGTGGCTAAGTACTCTTTTATAGGATTTGATTTCTGAAATACCTTACTGGGATAGTTGATTGTGCTTGTTTAACATTACTATGAGTGTTTAATTCTAAAGTTTGATTTTAGAAACAAAATCTTTGCTTTATGATTATAACGAGAGTTGGATTGTAGAATGCTTGTTCGTTGAGAGATGCATAAATCTAAAGATTAGCTTTCTAAATGATTACTTATGCTTTGTGATTGCAACGAGAGTTGAATTATGAAATGCTTACTCATTCTAGTTATGTAGATGTGTATGAGAGATCTACATGTTCCTAATTCTTGTATGATTACTTAATAGTTTCCCAGAGGACCATGACAGTGACTAAGTGAATCCAAGATCAGTATGAAATTTAGTTGGTTTCACCTTGAGAGAGGGTTGTTGATGCTTTTAGATATTTTGGGTAGTAATAAGCACATAACTATTATCCTAGCTTGGTGATAATGATCTCAAATCTTATGTCTATTATCATTGTTTTATCTTTTCACCATTGATCTGATTTCATTTCTTTACACACTGTACTTTTATAATCAATTACGTTTGAACACCAAACCATTCAAGTTGCTTGAGCAGATTGGAAATCTGAGAAATGGTGGATGGATAATAAATCCTTATGGGATCAATATCTTACTACAATTATCTATATGCTTGCATTGAAGTAGTGATTAAAACTACTGTCATCTAACCAGCAATCATTCACCATGCGCTTTTTGTAAAGCTGTAGATAATAAAGAGCCTTCAGTTGCTTCTCATCAATAGCAACTAGCTATTCATATTTGGCCCTCTTCCACTTGACCCCTAGTAACTAAGCTTCTAGAATAACCTGAAGTGACTTTAGCTCTACTTTAACTGGGCGTATAACTTCTATCCTGTAAATCAAAGAATAGGGGGTAGCACTTGTAGGACTCCTTGTAGTGGTTTTGTAACCCCATAAAGCAAATAGCAGCTACTCATGCCAATCGGTAAGTTTATACTATCTTGGCCAAGATCCGTTTGATCATCTTATTGACCACTTTGACTGCCCCATTAACTTAAGGGTAATATGGAGAAGATTAATGATGCTCAATATTATATATGTCAAACAAATCGACCACCTGGCCTTAGAACTATACTCCATTATTAGACACCAAGTGATGCTGTACCATATATCGGCATATGAGGTTCTTCTCTATAAACTTAGCAACTTGTTTTAACCCTAGTTTACTATAGGATTCTGCCTTCACCCATTTAGAGAAATAGTCAACAACCACTAATATCTATCAATTTCCATTAAAATCATTAGGATGGATCTCATCTATGATAACTCATACTAGGGGAATCCTAGTAAGTTTCTTTTCCTCCACTTATTGATATGCTTAAACTCAGCGGGTAATCCCGCCTGACCAGGGGTCGCGATTGGAGTGTCACCCTTGTTATCGGGTCGTGTCAGGTTTTGATAGAGGCTTCCTCGTCGTGAGCGAACATAATCGACGGCATCAAAGGGTCTTGCAACCATCGATAGTCATTACGATCGTCATCAGGAAACTGGATTTTAGGCGAACCACAAGCACGGGGCTTATGGGAG
>CANYBF011435800.1:0-16075 GCA_948192965.1 Dalechampia spathulata | reverse complement strand
TAATTTAATATTATGCTAATTAATATTAAGGTATTTATTTTTCAAATT
Organism: Dalechampia spathulata; assembly: GCA_948192965.1. Lineage (NCBI taxonomy): Eukaryota > Viridiplantae > Streptophyta > Magnoliopsida > Malpighiales > Euphorbiaceae > Dalechampia > Dalechampia spathulata. The sequence goes on along the minus strand of CANYBF011435800.1, from coordinate 16,027 downwards.
TAATAAACTAATTACGTAAAATATAACTTAATTTAATATTAGGTTAATTAATATTAAACTATCCATTTTTCAAATTTAATAAGATAATTATGTAAAATATAATATAATATAATTTAATAATATACTAATCACAATTAATATGAAATAATATATTAATTATAATTCATAAATTTATTTGTGCAGTAATTTATATTAAATAAAAATATATTTTATTTATTATGTTATTAGATTAATTTTTATAGTTATTTTTATTAAGTTTTAAAAAAGTAATTAATGATAAATTAGTAGTATTTATCTTTCTATAAAATTTAATAATTAATAAATATAAATAAAATTAGTAATTTTAATAAATAAAAATAAAATGAGTAGTATTTATGTTTGAATAAAATTAGTAGCTTTTAACTTTGAATAAAATTTAGTAACTAATAAATATAAATAAAATAAGTAGTATTTATCATTAAATTATGTATTAATTTATATTTTTAATTTATTAATTTTAATAGTGATATAATTATTTAATATTATGTTAATTAATATTGAAGCATCCATTTTCTAAATTTAATAAAATAATTACATAAAATATAATATAATTTAATATTATGTTAATTAATTTTAAGCTATCCATTTTTTCAAATTTAATAAGATAATTACGTATAATATAATATAATATAATAATATACTAATCATAATTAATAAATTTATTTTATTCATTAATTTACATTAAATAAAAATTTATTTTATTATTTATATTTGTTAAATTCATTTTTATATTTATTTTTTATAAGTTTTAAAAAGTAATATTGAAATTAAAAATTTTTAATAAAAATATAAAATAATACACTAATTACAATTAATAAATTTATTTTTTATACTAATTTATATTAAATAAAAATTTATTTTATTATTTTTATTTATTAGATTAATTTTTATATCTATTTTTTATAAATTTTTAAAAGTAATATTTATCTTTATGTAAATTTTAAAAAATAATATTTATCTTTGAATTAAAATTAAAAAGTAATATTTATTTTTATGTAAATTTTAAAAAGAATATTTATTTTTGAATTATTAAAATTAAAAGAAGAAGGATAGAATTGTATTTTCACTTCCCCGTTCACACTTTTAATATATATATAATATATATAATTATTTTTAAAATTGTAAATATTAAGGGAGATAATAATTTTAGAACGAGAAATATGATACTGATCAGTAATTTGACGCAATTGATTAATGGCGTAAATATGAGGTAAAGTGGACAAGCAGCATTCAACATTTCCAGAGACATCCATGATGACCCATAGATATGGTGCGCTAAGATCATCAGACGTAAATAAATGTAAATACATATTATTTATGTTATATATATATAATGGATGTGATTATATTCATATACAAATAGCATCAAAATTTTAGAAAATTAAATAACAAAATAAATAATATTTTTTCAAAAAAAAAACAAATCAATTGCTTGAATTTTTTTATATGTAATTAATGAATAAAATCATATCATATTTGATTAATACGATATTTAGCAGCTCCATGGTTATTTTATAAAACCTGGGACCATCTTATTTCAAGAAAATGCGTAACGTCAAGAAGGAAAAGAAACCAACGTTTGTCGAGAGTGGAGCAATTGGTACAAGTTTTACAATCTTTTTCCTTCCCTTTTCATGATTCCACAATATGATTGCTTGATATTTCATCTGTAACTCGGTGGATGCATGCCTTCCGGTCATTGAACCCCATTCATAACCCGATCCAACATCAAACTAAAAAGGCACTGCCAAGTGCCAAATTACATATATTACACTTCCTATTCCTTTTCTTGAACATGAGGATATGTCAGAGCTGTAAAGTGAAAGAATATGTACTTTAATAATGATGTATATGAATTTGGCTTCTTTCCCTTGTCAAATTTGCGTTTGATTGATTTTTGTTGTATGTGGATGAGTATTTCAAAGAGCAATAATATCCCCCCTTCTTTGTTTTTGATATCATCTTCTTGTTATTAATGGGTGCTTTTAACTTGTTGGATTAGTGGACGTCAAAAGAGAAGAGGGTTAGCCTTTTCTGCACGAAACTTGCAAATTAACTCTTCATTCGTTGCCATGTTAATGATTAGATAGCATATAATGACGAAGTTCTTTGTTCTTTTTTTTTGAAAAATATTGTGGATAATAAATGATTAGTTAACAGATAATAGCAACATTAATCATGCTTAATTGAAAATTCGAGATTAATTTAAATAATAGAGTTGAAAAAGGGTAGGAAATTTATAATTATTCAATTCGGTCGAGAGCAATGAATTCAAAGCTGAAGTTAAAGCAGTCATTTACAGAAATTACTTGATGATAAGGACATAAAGAAAAAAAATTTATATATATATATATTACAAATATAATTTTATTTGATTAATTTCGGGAAAAAAACAATAAATATAAAAAAATTGAAATTGCGGTCCAACCAAAAAATTGCTGATATTTAAAGAGAGAGAGCATAAGACAAAGACTTCGTTTTCAATAGCCATAGAAATAATCTTTAACAAGAGTGATGATAAATTAAACATTAATCTCTTGGTGATTAGGTAGAAAATTCTTATACTATGATCGATGGTGACGATTAATATTAATTTATTGGACAGTTGGACCAATGCAAGACTCACTTTAATTGATCTGATTTCAATTTATATAATGTCACCATCATCATCAGCTCCATTCAAATCTTTTACTTTTGATTTGATTTATCCTTGTATTATTTTTAAAATATACATTCATTTAGTTAATTAATTACCAATTTTAGGATTAATAAAAATGTATTATCCTGGAAGAGGCGTCGGAGTCTGACCAACTGCCATTACTTGTCTGAGAGACTGGCTGGTTCATCAGGTTGATTTATTACTTTATTTTATTAAACAGAAATTCAAATATTTAGAATTCCATTATAATGTTAAGCAAAGGATTACTTGTTCAAGTAAAATCACCGACATTACGTCGTGCCGGAATATCTTAGAAGTAGGTCAGCACTTGCATATTTCATTAACAAGTGTACCAGATTTTTCTAACAATTATTTTTATTTTTTAATTATATTTTTATAAAATATATTTATTTCTTCTTTGTTTTTTTTTTTTGACAAATTTGAAAAAAAAAGGTTATTTGTTCGATTATTCATGTAAACTCTCCAAATGGGCCGGGAAGAAACCGTTCCCATAGTGCAAGGTCGGCTATGGTTGATTTGGGCATGGCTACACCCTAGCAACTTTCTAAATCCAACCCTTAATTATACATCCTAATATATATTAATTTTTATTAAATATCAAATATTTAATAATAATTATTAAATAATTAAATATTTAATAAAAATAGATATATATCATTGATCTGAACTATGCAAAATTAATGCAGACATCCACTAACAAATAATAACTGTTCAAAAAAATCAATTTATTACAATTATACTTACTAGTATTTGCAAAATCTATTAACTTACATTTAAAAAATTATGTGAAATAATTATTATAATTATAAATATTTTCATATTAAAAAGATATTATATAGATAACGGAATTACGTTAATTTAATTTTATTGAATATTTCAATTATAAATCCATGTATAAATTGTAAAAGACAAAAATCTAATATTCAAAAGCCAACTCTTCATAGTGAGTTGGGCTTCTTAGGCTTACTATAATAGGCAGATAAAAAGAAATAAAAATCAAATTTAATAATCATTTCATAGCAGATAGATTATGAAATCCTGTGATGACAATCAATATTATGGGACCAATGACCACTTTGAATGTTGTTTTATGATCACAATCAACGTTGTTAGATTCATTTTTGATTATTTAACCTGTGATGCCGTCATGATGGAATATATCCACAAGGTGAATTCTGTCACGTTACACCAACCAGCAACAGTCTCAGTTTGTTCTATTCATTTCTGTTTTTCTGTTGAATTACTTGAGCAACTTTGCTCATCGCCCTCACTTCGCTTTAACAGAAAGAAAGAAAGCAAGGATCCACCATGTTTTTGGGACCCAAAAACCTCCCATTCTTCACTTTCTTTGTCGTCTTCACTCTTCTGATCCTCCAAATTACTTCAACTCAGCCGCCATTCTCGTGTGATCCCTCAAACCCATCAACAAGCTCTTACCTTTTCTGCAGAACCTCACTCCCCATTTCCCAGAGAGTGAGGGACCTTGTTTCTAGGCTCACCTTAGATGAGAAAATCTCTCAACTCGTTAGCTCAGCTCCACCGATTCCACGCCTCGGTATCCCTGCTTATGAGTGGTGGTCTGAGGCCTTGCATGGTGTTGCCAATGTGGGTCGTGGCATTCATTTTGAAGGCACTATCAAAGCTGCCACTAGCTTCCCTCAAGTCATTCTCACCGCTACTTCTTTTGATGCTTATCAATGGTATAGGATAGGTCAGGTACGCAGTTCGAATTACGCCCTTCACTCTTTAATTGCTCGAAACTCTCAAAAACGTTTTCAAACGTATCAATTAGTACAGCATTGTATTTCATTACCGTCTTGTTAGTTTGGATGTTTGGTTTTGTCTGCTAAGCAGTTAAAAACAAAACCTTTTACGCATCAGTAACACAAAGTCTCAAGCTTTAGAATTAAACGTGATTGATAGTCTAGCGTTATATTCCATTGATGTTTCCTTGAGATGTTAATGTGGTCAGGTAAGCAGTTCAAACAATTCCTTCATCCCATATTAACGTTAAGTCTCCAACTTTACCGTGTTCCGCTTTGTTCTTTTTTTTTTTTTCTGTTGGGTGAAGGTGATCGGAAGAGAAGCAAGGGCACTTTATAATGAGGGGCAAGCCACAGGGATGACGTTTTGGGCACCAAATATCAATATCTTTAGGGACCCAAGATGGGGAAGAGGGCAAGAGACGCCTGGAGAGGATCCACTAGTGACAGGGACATATGCAATTTCTTATGTAAGAGGAGTTCAAGGTGATTCTTTTCAAGGTGGGAAGCTTAAAGGCCATCTTCAAGCTTCAGCTTGTTGTAAGCATTTTACTGCTTATGATCTAGACAATTGGAAGGGCGTGAACCGCTTCGCGTTTGATGCTCGAGTAAGTTTTAGCTTTATCGGCCTTTCCTTGATCACTGTGAAACTGCCTTCCGTTTGATTTTTTTTCCGAGTCGGTTTGTCAGCGGGTCCCTGGCAGATGAAAATGGCTTTTGATTTGGAGTGGGGAGCGAAAATGTATCGATCTCACTTTGTATCACGATGCGATCATTTTATTTTTTGATCAGGTCACCATGCAAGATTTAGCAGACACGTACCAACCGCCATTCCAGAGTTGTGTTCAACAAGGGAAAGCCAGTGGGATCATGTGCGCTTACAATAAAGTAAATGGAGTCCCAAGCTGCGCAGATTTCAATCTCCTATCTAAAACTGCTAGAGGGCAATGGGATTTTCATGGGTATTAAAAGTGGATCATTTATAATACAGTTATGTTAATATAAAAGATAATTTAGTCAAATATGAAATGTGAAGATAAGTGGTAATGCGCAATTATTGGTGGTTGATTATCATAATGTTACAATAATTATCAGGTACATCACCTCTGATTGTGATGCGGTCTCCATCATCTATGATAATCAAGGATATGCTAAATCACCGGAAGATGCTGTGGTTGATGTGCTTAAAGCTGGTAAGGGACCTACCCCCTTGTCCTTTTTCCACCTTTTATTGTCTAATGTAATAAAGGTAACATGTGCTTATGTTTTTAGCAGAGACTGGTAGATATGTTGCATTCATTTCTTCTGGTTTTTGACGTTATTGCTAGTTCATGATTTGAGATTTTGGACCATAATGATCTGAGTGAGACGAAACTAGTTTAGCGAAATTCAGATCCTGATCATAAACATTGTTAATGTACTGAAAAGGTCATTTTGATTTAGATGAATCATAAATGCTTGAAGGACCCCATTGATCTTGTATATAAAAGAATTCTTTCAGTTTGATTAACAAAAAACTGCAGGCATGGATGTCAACTGCGGCTCATTCTTGCAAAATCACACCAAAGCAGCTTTTGAGCAGAAGAAACTGCCTGAATCTGCCATAGACAGAGCCCTTCACAACCTCTTCGCAGTAAGAATGAGGTTAGGACTTTTTAATGGAAATCCAGCAGAACAGCCTTTCAGCAACTTTGGTCCTGATCAAGTATGCTCACAGGAGCATCAGATTCTGGCACTTGAAGCTGCCCGTAACGGAATTGTCCTTTTGAAGAACTCTGCAAAACTACTTCCCCTTCAAAAGTCCAAGACCATGTCTCTTGCTGTAATTGGCCCTAATGCTAATTCAGCACAAACACTTCTCGGAAATTATGCAGGCCCTCCATGCAAGTCTGTTACCCCACTGCAAGCTCTGCAATACTACATTAAGAACACCATGTATCACTCAGGTTGCGATACAGTTGACTGCTCTTCAGCTTCCATTGAGATGGCAGCTGGCATAGCACAAGGGGTGGATAGTGTGGTGATGATAATGGGCTTGGATCAATCTCAGGAGAGGGAGGGGCTTGATCGCACAGACTTGGTGCTTCCAGGGAAGCAACAACAACTAATAACAGAAGTTGCCAAGTCTGCAAAGAATCCGATTATTCTAGTACTCCTCAGTGGAGGTCCAGTTGATATATCTTTTGCCAAGTATGATAAAAACATTGGAAGCATTTTATGGGCTGGTTATCCTGGTGAAGCTGGTGGAATTGCGCTTGCTGAAATCATTTTTGGGGATCACAATCCTGGTGAATTGATTGACAATATTGTAACAAATTAAATTACTCTAATTGTTGGAAATATTTTGGTTCTAATGGTTAACCTCTTCCTCGAATACATGTAGGAGGGAGATTGCCTATGACCTGGTATCCACAAGAATTTGTTAAAGTATCAATGACAGATATGAGGATGCGACCTGATTCCTCTTCCAGCTATCCTGGCAGAACATACAGATTCTACAAAGGCCAGAATGTTTTTGAGTTCGGCCATGGTCTCAGCTATTCAAAATACACCTACGAACTTAAGTATGTATCCCGAGAGAAACTATACTTGAATCAATCTTCGGCAATGCACATAATTGACAATTCAGGTCCGGTTCGTGCTGCGTTGGTTGCTGAGTTGGGCACAGAGTTCTGCGAGGAAAGCAAGTTTATGGTTAGAGTTGGTGTAGAGAACCAAGGGGAAATGGCAGGTAAGCATCCAATATTGCTGTTTTCAAGGCAAGCAAGACATGGAAATGGGAGGCCAAGGAAACAGTTGATTGGATTCAAAAGTGTGATATTAAGTGCAGGGGAGAAAGCTGAAATTGAATTTGAATTGAGTCCTTGCGAGCAATTCAGTAGAGCAAATGAAGATGGCGTGATGGTGATGGAAGAAGGTACACATTTCTTGGCTGTAGGAGGTGACGAGAGCCCGATTTCTGTCATAATCTGATATAAATATCATTGATGGATGGGTTGGCCCCATTACCAGGTACCAGCAAACTGGAAAGGTGATGAAGGTTATGTTATGTATGCAAGAAGACTATAAAGATCCATTGACTTACAAATCTCTGGAACTGTTCATTCCGTATTTTAATTTATAAATGTAACATAATCTATCGTTTAAGATTTATTCGCATGATAAATAAATATTCACTCCCCTTAACAACCAAAGAAAACCTGTACGCTCTCCTTGGAAACTACGGATGCCCATCTGGAACAATATTACACCCATACGAGTGTTAAAGAGATGTTGAAAATGTGCAGCTACTGCAGCTTTTATAGACAAAAGTGGTGAAAATTGCACAATTGATGACGGAATTAGAACTCAATCTAGTTTTTTTTTTTTCTTAATTTGGAGGTTTGGCAGGCAGACATTTCTTTTGCCATGACTGTTCAGAGCGTTGGTGACATTCTGTATCCAGGCGATCTTGTCATAATCAAGGGGAAGTTGGAGGAACTGTAGTTGCAGAATCCATAAATTCTTAAATATTCTCGTTTCTTCATGTGAAAAATCTTAGCAAGCAAGTGGAATAAAGGGAAGATGGCAGGTAAAAATCCTGCATTGCTATTTGTGAGGCAATCAAAGCCTGGAAATGGAACGGCGATGAACAAGCCTCGAATTATTAGATTTGTGAATCAAAAATATCAAATCGTTTATTGAATGGTTATGCTGTTGAAGGAATTCCTTTGACAGGAGGACCACTTGTTCTGGTATTATATCCTCCGATATATACTGTCTAAGCATCAACAGAGAAAAGCCTGCACAAATAACGTACTTGTGTGGCTGGTTTTGTCTTTATCCAGTGCAAGCCAACAGAACAGTTCTTGAAGTAATAAATACATAATCATGCACCGACAAATTGTCACTTCCAAGAAATGATCAGTTTCCGTCAAAGCAAACCTATCAACGTTTCTGTATAGAGTTAACAGGTGATTTCGAAAGCATAATCTGAATTTCTCAGAAACAAGCTTGACTAGTTATTCAAAGGGGAATTATTAGTTGTAATTAACTTCCCATGCACTAACATGTTATCATTTATAAATAATCATTTGTTTATATATGGTTAATAATGGATGATGTAAGATCATTTACATTCTGCATATATACCCATGACTTCAACATCTGAAATATAACAAAAGCAATTAAAACAAGCTATCTATATTCGTTACTTTCTCAAGACAGAACAACATTCATAGGAATGGAGCTCAAAAACCTTTGTCTTGTAGGTTTCTTCATCTTGCTCCTCTTTACCTTGGCAGAGTGTGCTACTCGGCCTCCATTCGCATGTGACTCATCTTACCCATCAACAGAAACGTACCCATTTTGCCAAACTTCTTTATCCATAAAAGAAAGAGTGAAAGATCTTGTCTCTAGGCTAACATTGGATGAGAAGATCTCGCAACTTGTTAACACGGCAGCTGACATTCCTCGCCTTGGTATCCCTGCCTATCAATGGTGGTCTGAAGCTTTGCATGGAGTGGCATTCCTTCCCCATGTAGCAAAAACCCAAGGAATCAATTTCAATGGAACCATCACCAATTCAACCAGCTTCCCACAAGTCATTCACACAGCTGCTTCTTTTGATTCTCGACTTTGGTATCGCATTGGTCAGGTAAGTCTGGCCTTAGCAGCATTAAATATGTTTAACAATCCAATTCTCTTTTGCTGAGTTATTTTATGTTAACATGTTTGCGTGTGTGAAATTAGGCGACTGGAAAAGAAGCCAGAGCGATGTATAATGCTGGACAAGCTACAGGAATGACATTTTGGGCACCGAATATCAATATATTTAGGGACCCGAGATGGGGAAGAGGGCAAGAAACGCCTGGAGAAGATCCATTGGTTACAGGGAAATATGCAGTGTCTTTTGTCAGAGGAATTCAAGGTGACTCTTTTCGAGGAGGGAAGCTTGGAGACCAACTTCAAGCTTCAGCTTGTTGCAAGCATTTTACAGCCTATGACTTGGATAATTGGAAGGGAGTGAATAGGTTCATCTTTAATGCCAAGGTAAGTTGTTTTATGGCTTCAAACAAATGAATAACTGCTTTGCTCTCAATTAATTAATTGTTGTTTTTTGAGTTTAGGTCACAAAGCAAGACTTAGCTGACACATTTCAACCTCCATTTCAAAGCTGCATACAAGAAGGAAGAGCCAGCGGGATAATGTGTGCTTATAACCAAGTTAATGGAGTTCCAAATTGTGCCAATTACGATCTTCTATCCAAGATAGCCAGGGGAAAATGGCACTTTGAAGGGTACGTTTCAAGATAAACTATCTCATTCCGTCCTCATTTTTCATAAATATTGATTATTTTTCTGAATGATGCTGATTGCTATTTCATCCGAAAATATTCAGGTACATCACATCTGACTGTGCTGCTGTTCAAGTCATCCATGATAATCAAGGATATGCTAAATTACCAGAAGATGCTTCTGCAGATGTGCTTAAAGCAGGTATGTGATATGTTAATCCATTTGCCATTTGAAAATCATCAGAGAAAAAAATCCGCTAACTTTGTTGATTTCTGCAAATTGTAGGGATGGATGTGGAGTGTGGTAACTATTTGAAAAACTATACCAAACTAGCAATCGAAACGAAGAAGTTGGCAGAAACTGAAATAGACAGAGCACTTTCGAACCTTTTCTCTGTGAGGATGAGACTGGGATTATTTGACGGAAATCCAACTAAGCTGCCTTATGCCAACATTAGTGTGAATGAAGTTTGTGCTAAAGAGCATCAAACTCTAGCTCTTGAAACAGCTAGAGATGGCACAGTGCTGCTAAAGAACTCTGATCAATTCCTTCCTCTTTCCAAGTCAAAAGTTACATCTCTTGCAGTTATAGGTCCCAATGCAGATAATTCAACTACACTTGTTGGAAACTATGCTGGTCCACCCTGCAAAACTGTTACACCGCTTCAAGGATTGGAGAAATATATCAGGAATACCAAATATCATAGCGGATGTGATACTGTTGCATGTTCAAAGGCTAATGTTAGTGAAGCGGTTAAACTAGCTCAAGAGGTCGATCAAGTAGTGCTAGTCATGGGACTTGATCAAACTCAAGAAGCCGAAAGAGTTGATCGTTTAGACTTGCTCCTTCCTGGAAACCAGCAGAAGTTGATAATTGACGTTGCAAAGGCTGCAAAGACACCTGTTGTTCTTGTGCTTCTTTGTGGAGGACCCGTGGATGTATCTTTTGCTAAAATGGAGCCCAAAATCGCAAGCATTTTGTGGGCTGGCTATCCAGGTGAAGCTGGAGGAACCGCACTTGCTGAAATCATCTTTGGTGAACACAATCCAGGTGAACTTCTGCACTGCAGATGCACATAAATGCAAATAATCATAGTACTGTTGACTAATTGATGCTTGAAATGATGAATTGCAGGAGGGAGATTACCGGTAACTTGGTATCCACAGCAGTTTACCAAAATTCCAATGACAGACATGAGAATGCGGCCTCAAATATCATCAGGTTATCCTGGCCGCACTTACAGATTTTACCAAGGCAATACGGTTTTTGAATTTGGTTATGGTTTAAGTTACTCCAACTATTCATATGAGATTGTCTCCAAGTCACAAAACAATGTCTTCTTACGATCAACATCAAGTGTTAAAGCAGTCAACACCTCAAGCTACAGGCTAGTGTCAGAGATGGGTGAAAAAATTTGTGAAAAGAGCAAGTTTACGATTACTGTAAAAGTAAAAAATGAAGGCAAACTGGAAGGCAAGCATCCCGTGTTGGTTTTCTTGAGAAATCCAAAACCAGCAAGTGGAGGGCCAGGGAAAATTTTGGTTGCATTTCAAACTGTCAAACTAAATGCGGGTCAGACTGCTGAAATTCAGTATAAATTGAATCCCTGCCAGCATTTTAGCAGAGCTAATGAAGATGGCTTGATGGTGATAGATGGCGGCCTTCAATTCTTAGTTGTTGGAGAAAAACAGTATCCAATTACAGTGGCTGTTTGATGCTAACATACTTTCTGTAAAACATGGTTGAAGCATGATCATCAGACATGGTTGATGATGACGAAGGATGTGCCACACGCTTGCTTGTCCTGAAAGCTACAAGAAATTTTCACCAATGTAAAATGATGTCTTTTAGCAAAATCCTTGAAACACTACTGTAATTGCAATGTTGTATCAAGTAATTTAACACATAAAAATGTTTAAAACCTCCCATTCTTTACTTTCTTTACCATCTTCACTCTTCTAATCCTCCAAATTACCTCAACTCAGCCACCACCATTCTCGTGTGATCCGTCAAACCCCATCAACAACCTCTTACCTTTTCCGCAGAACCTCACTTCCATTTCCCAAAGAGTAAGGGACCTTGTTTCTAAGCTCACCTTAGATGAGAAAATCTCTCAACTCGTTAGCTCGGCTCCACCGATTCCACGCCTCGGTATCCTTGCTTACGATTGGTGGTCTGTGGCCGCATGATGTTGCCAATGTGGGTCGTGGCATTAATTTTGAAGGCAAGAGTGCGATATTAAGTGCAGGGGAGAAGGCTGAAATTGAGTTTGAAGTGAGCCCTTGCCAGCAATTCAGCAGAGCAAATGATGATGGCGCGACGGTGATGGAAGGTACACATTTCTTCGCTGTAGGAGGTGACGAGTGCCCAGTTTCTGTCATAATCTGATATAAATATCATTAATGGATTGGCCCCATTACCAGGTACCAGCAAACTGGAAAGATGATGACGGTTATGTTATGTATGCAAGAAGCTATAAAGATCCATTGACTTATAAATCTCTGTGGGAACTGTTCATTCCGTGTTTTAATTTATAAATGTAACATAATCTATTAGTTAAGATGTATTCACATGATAAACAAATATTCACTCTAGACCAAAGAAAACCTGTACACTATCCTTCTAAAGTATGGATGTCCGTCTGAAATTATGAGTTTTAGATCACAATCTACAGAGGGAAGGATTTGATGGTTTTTTTTGGATTTGGAGGTTCGGCAGGCAGACATTTCTTTTGCCATATATGATCATAACGTCGGTGACATTCCGTATCCAGGTGATCATGTCATAATCAAGGGGAAGCTGGAGGAACTGTAGCTGCAGAATCCCTTAAACTCTTAAATAATTCTCTTTTCTTTATGTCAAAGATGTTTACAGCGTTGGTTGCAGGTTTTTGTCAGAAGAACAAAATCTTAGCAAGCAAGTGGAGTTGAAAACAAAGGAAAGCTGGCAGGTAAAAATTGTTGGAGCGATAGTCCAGATACTTTTCTGGAGAGTGTGAGACTGAGACTGAGACTGAAATGCTCCCCACCACCAAAATGCCTAAGGCATTTATGGCTTGATGGATCTCAACTTATAAGGCTCATTGGCTGCCTTCTTTTACCCGACGTAGGATTCTTTTCTTTCCCACTTTTCTCTTGTTTTTCACAGGCTCTACTACCTTCAACAAAAATCCTGCATTGCTGTATGTGAGGCAAGCAAAGCCTGAAAATGGAACGGCAATGGAGAAATCTCGAATTCCTTTGACAGGATGACCACTTGCCCCTGGTATTATATCCTCCGATACATACAGGCTAAGCATCTACGCAGAAAAGCCTGCATAGATAACGTACATGCATGGTTGTTTATATCTTATCCAATATACCTAATAATTTCACTTCTGCGTCATCTTAGCTGTTATTAGATGTACTTATTATAATTATAATTAATTTCACTTAAATATCTAAAAAATGTAGAAATTATTTTGATATTATATATTAATATTTAAATTTTAACTAACTATAATTAATTAGATTAATTTTATTTTTATATTTTATGAATCTTGAAAAATTAATTATTTTGCTTTTAATTTTAAATAATTACTAAATTCTCCAATGACATAAAAATTAATGAAAAAAAGGAAAATGGACCCAACAATTATGATGAAAGCACTACGAGTATACCCCAAGAAAAGGAGAAGAATCCATTTTAACAAATACAAAAAGTGATTCTTAAGCTTTAAGTAAGTTCAAAGATGATGAAGACAAGTAGAAACGTTAGATCTGGAAATGTAGGATGAGAGGAGGTGTGTAGGAAGAAAGGAAAGAAGAGAAAGGGATAAGGAAGAGACAAAAGAAAGGGGTGGCTGGGGTTAGGGTGGGGGGTAATGAAAGAGATGAAGAGTGGACGGGTGGAGCTTGAACCTTCTCTACATCATTCACCTTTGATGGGAAATAAGACTTTGCATGTTACTTTTGTTTTTTTTTAATAAGTATGGTGTGTTTTGTTTTTATTCTATCATTAGCAATTATGATAATAATATCTTGAAAGAAGTGGAAGTATGGTTGTGGCACTTGTGATATTCCAGCTGTAATACATTTGTTGCTACATTTATGTTACATCCGCGTTTGACCCCTAAGGAGTGTTAGTATTTTTATGCATGATTGTTCGGAGGTATACGTGTATGTATACATGTCTTGGTATGATTGTTTGCGTATGTGCAGTGTATGTATGCTTGTGTGTACGTCGTGATGACGTATTGAATGTGTATTTGTATATGTGCTAGGTGTATGCATGATGGCATGCATGTTTGGTTGGTGTAGGAGGTATTTCAGGTGGTAGGAATTTAAGTTTGTCAGGTGAGTGGTGGCCGTACGGGCGTACCAAAGGGTGGTACGGCCGTACCGCAACTCGCAGGAGTTGGGTTTGTCAGGCTTTTTAAGTTGTTACGGGCGTACGGGTGGTGGTACGGCCATACGCGACTTAAGTTGGGCTTTTTAACAGCTGAAAAATAAGGGTTTTCATCTGTTATTTTCCTTAAAATGTCCCTAAACCCTAAAAACCCACCAGAGAGGAGTTCCTAGGCACCGAGATAGTGCGAGAACTTGACGTTAAGGCTAGAGCTCAAGAGCGACGGGATCACAGGCTAGAGTTAGCAGTATTCTTTCTTCAGGTTTGTGCTAGTGAGTTATGTTTGTGCTAGATGCTTATTGCTTACGCTAGGTCTTTGTGTCTATATGCCTTCTTTCCTTGTTCTACGGCCAGAAAGCCTAGAACTGATGCTTGGGGATTGAATTCCCTATGATTATGCTTTCGATGCTTGTGATTGAGGTGTATGGGTTCCGAGAAGGAACGTATGTGTGGCTACTGATTCTGGGAAGGAACGTACCTTATGATTATTGAATGATTGGCTTGTTCATGCATTATGAATGATTGTATAGCATCTCATGTGAGGGGGCGAAATAAGGGTGGCGATATGAAAGGTACGAGAGGTACCAATTGATATGAACGGAGTACTGCCTTACAAGTGCGAGAAGTGCCGGTATTGATCAATATGATGAAGGGGTACGCAATACTCCCAAAAGAGCACGGGAAGTGCCAAATGAGGGCAAGTGCATTGTACAATTGACTGTGGAATAGGCATGTTTGTGTGATTAGCAGAGATTGCCAGTATTGCTTGCGCTCCTGATGTTTGGGTCGTATACCGTATGCTTGGCCGTATGATGTATGCATGTGTATATATGTGATATGTGGTATGTGTTCCTAGCACCACTGAGATTATTCTCAGCGTTTGTCATTTGATGAACATAGGTCCGAGTTCAGAGAGTGAGCATCGGGACTAAAGGTACAGCAGCTGGTTCGTGTCTTGGACTTCTGGACAGGCTCCTGCAGTGTTGTATATTTGTGCATAGCTCCTTTTGTATTAAGATTGGCAGTATACTAAATGTATTGTATAAGAATCCATGTATTTATATATCCAGGGTTTTGTATTATTTATATATCTTACTGTTTGGATTTTTATACGAGCATTAGAGGTTTAAAATCCCTTGTAGTATAATTATTGTTTTCCTGAGACGGGTGAGCGATAGTTATGCTACGGGATCATGTCGTCATCCCTCGTGTCTTGGGTCGAGGTGTGACAATTTATATAAGCAGTTTATTTATCAATGAAAATCACCTCTTTCACCAAGTATTCTTCTTCTTTTGATTCTCACGTTTGTAACATATGGTATCAGAGCTGTGAGAGTTCTTTGAGGGCCTGTGTTTTACTTCTCATTGGTGACCTTCTCTATTGTATTTGTTTCAATCGTTCTTTGTCTGTATGGCTTCATCCAGTTCACCAATTACTGTTCCCATGTTCAATGGAGATAACTATCAAGTCTGGGTTGTAAAGATGAAGTCGATAGTAGGAATCTATTACTAATGACAAAGATCCTCCACCATTGAGAGCAAACCTAACTATTGCACAGATTCGAGTTCATGAAGAGCAAGTCCCGAAGAAAGATAAGGCTTCAACAGTCTTACATGCAGGAGTAGCAGATCATGTATTTACAAATATTATGGCCTATTATGGCCTTTGAAACAACAAAAGAAGTATGGGATTATCTGAAGGAAGAGAATGAAGGGAGTGAAAGGGTCAAATCTGTCAGGATTGTCACACCCTAACCCGGTGTAACACGCTCCCGTAGAACAGTTAATAATTCCCTAAGCAAGGAAATCATTAAATATTCTACAAAGGATCTATACATGTTTTAGATAAATTTTTTTTTCTTATTTTATTTTTGTTATTTTTT
>CANYBF011435651.1:0-15346 GCA_948192965.1 Dalechampia spathulata | reverse complement strand
TGATATCAAATGGATTAGTGACACGTGTTCCTTTATCTTGTCCAAAGTTAGTGGTTGCGAATCCTTAAAGATCCGCCGCCCCAAAGTTAGTGGTTGCGAATCCTTAAAGATCCGCCGCCCCTCAGCCTGATGGATGCCATGAAAAACAAATGGCATCTGATAATATCAAGAGAACAACTCACTACGCTCTTCTTTATGCTTCATGCAAGTCCCCGTTTATGATCAGCTGCTGCATCGCTCAGCACAATTCCTATCCTTCAATAATCCCATTATCATAAAACCCCCATATTTAAGCAGCTTTTCGTCAATGGTTTTTTGACCTATATTTGATTCAATTCGTTTTAGACACGAATGAATGATATAATTTATGGAATTCAAGTACATGACATCAATTCAGGATATATATCACATTAGATCTCAACTGAGCAAATTGAGCATGACCGGTTTCTCAGTTATAACACGAGCACTCGAGAGAGGAATAATAACTGAAGCCATAGCGAACCAAAATTGTTTCAAATTTAACCAAAACAGTTATTGCTGATTTTTTTTTTTTAAAAAACTACTCCAGAAGAACACAGCAAAATCAAATAATAACATGTTTAAGCTTTTAAAACCAAAAACAAAGTAATAACATAGAACCCTTGAAACTATACTCTCGTCTTCAACTTCAACTTAGATTGCCTCGGCATCAAACTTCAGTTCTCTCGACATCCTCAATCAAGACTTTTGTTGGTTTACCCAAAAGATCAGTGTACTCCTGGAAAGGTGACTTGGTGAAGCGCGTTTCCCTCCAGAAGTCCGGAGTCAAGAAGCCATATGTCTTCAACAAACAATCAAAAGTTGCCTGCATTTGGCATGGCAAACCCACCAACCCAAAAAACAGTTAACCCCAACGTACCATCCCTTCGTAAACTCCATCACAGTTATAAGCACACTTTGAACATGATCGAGACAGAAACGCTCATGTTACTATTCATGCATTAATGCGCATACATTGGTGTTCTGCTAGCTATGGTTTCTTTTCTATGAGACGGTCATGCGACTACAGGAACATGCTCAAAAGATACCTAAAGCATTAACTACGGAACGAGATTGATCACATCTTGGCCAAACCATATGCCTCCTAAATTGAATTATAACGTGTTCATATCCATTTGAACAAATTGGCAAGAGACGCATGAACTTCAATGAATACAGGTAAATTTCCAACTACAATCTTCGCAACATTCACAACCATACACACATAACAAAAAACCTGATGCTCTAATGATCTTAGATTCAGCATTTCAGACAACAATAAATGCACAACATTACAATAAATTTCACAATTTTTTTCACCCAATTTCATTGGTAATGACGAGGATATCAACATGAACATGTAGATGAACAAAGTAAACAAAATGTTAGCAGAATGCCTAGAAGAATTCTCAACCGCATGAATTAATGCAAATGAAACAACTGATCCATCACTGCTACTTAAATTGGATCGAATCAAAAAGAAGTGTCAAAGCAAAAAGGACAAACCTTGACGAAGTTGCCAAGAGTCTTAGTAGAGCCCCTTGAGGAAGTGAAGACATCTTCAATCCCAGCAAACTGCAAAACCTTCTTTGGAACACGTGCAGCGACAATACCCGCCCCACGTGGAGCCGGAACCATCCTTACTGTAACAGATCCACACTTACCGGTCACCTTACAAGGCACCGTATGTGGCTTCCCGATCTTATTTCCCCAGTAACCTCTCCTCACAGGAATTACGGACAGCTTAGCCAATATAATCGCACCGCGGATGGCAGTCGCAACCTCCTTAGAACACTTAACACCCAGTCCTACGTGTCCGTTTCCATCGCCAACAACGACGAAAGCCTTGAATCGAGTCCTTTGACCAGCACGGGTTTGCTTTTGAACTGGAGTAATTTTCATGACCTCGTCTTTGAGAGAAGGACCTACCAGTGTGTCAATGATCTGGTGTTCTTTGATAGGCAATGAGTGAAGGTAGATCTGTTCAAGGCTGCTGATCTTCCCTTCTTTGACTAAACGCCCCAGTTTGGTCACCGGGACCCATTTCTCCTCCTCCTCGCGACGTGCACGGCGGCGACCCCTGCCTCCGCGGGGTGGCCTCCCAAATCCACGGCGGAAACCTGCTGCCGGTCTTTCTGCCATGGGTATCAAATGAAGGTGAAGTTGAGGCGTGAAGCCTTGAGGGCTTGTTGCAGGAAAGAGGAGAATGGAACAAATGGAAACAGCGGTAACAGGGTATCATAGAGCGCTTAGGGTTTTGAAGAGGGATAATTAAAAAAATAATAATTCTCAATTATTTTCTTATATAAATATTGATATTTAGGCTTCTTATAAATTTATCTATTTATTTATTATTTAAATTTAATCAAAGATTTTTATGCATGGGGATGAAAATTTTAAATGATTTTTCAGATTCCAATAAAAGAAAAAATAAAGAGTAATTCAATTTTTTATAATATATATGGTTATTATATAATATTATTTTTTTTAATTTAAGATTATTGTAAAATTTCAATAAAAAATTTTTACAAACTAATATGATTTATTTTTAATTGAACAAAGTATTTATTTATGATTTAACTTTTTTATTGTATTCTTTTTATATTTTTCTCATATTAATTTAATCTCGTATTATTTATTATAAAGATAAATATAATATGTAGAGCTTTGAAACATCCTTATAACCAAAATGGTTCCATGCTATTTACTTTAATTTTTGCTTAATATTTTTCTGATTGTTTTTATAATTATTTTGTTAAATTTATTAATTTTGTAAATTTTTAAAATGCAACATATTTTTGTAAATATTTTTGGATATTTTAACAACCATGTAAAAGTCAATTTTGATGATTACGATTTTGTTTATTGAAATATTTACAAAAATAAAAAATATATATTATATATTTTGTAATAATATTATATGATTTTTGAAGTTTATAGAAATAATGATAAACTTCTTTATAAAAAATGTCATATAGAAACGAGGGAGGGAAGCCCAATACTATTAATTTGTTGTAGGGGTTCAAATGGGTCCATTTTCCATCCATAACTCCCCAAACCAATCATTCCATCAATTCTTAGCTGTGAAATTATAGTATTTTAATTTGAAATATTATAATTTTTATTAAATTCATATTATTTTATTCTTTATTTTAAATATTTGTATTTTTAAATATAATATAATTGTTAATTTTTCATCCATATGATAATTAACCTCAATTAAAAATCAATAATAATTAATAATTTTATTCCAATATATCCATATATGTATATGCCTAAATATATTATTTATTTATATTTATTTTTTAATTATTTTCTATATAAATTTGTAAATAGTAATTTTTTATTTTTATTATTATATTATATATATTCCATGTTTATTTACCAAATTTACTTACATTTGCTATAAAAAACACATATAAATATAATTTATAAACATAATTAATCAAGAATTATAAAGTATCAAAAACAAAAACATGATAAATTTTATAGTGATTTAATTAATAAATATTTACATCTATTTACTTAAACAACTCACTTGAATTTATACCGATCAATTTAATGATTATAAATTTGATTTTTCAACTCAATAACGAAACCCTAATATTTATTTAATACTTATATTAAAATCTTTATGATATATTTTCAAATATCATATATAAATTTTTATGATAATAAATCTCAAAAAAAATATTCTCGATTATATCAATTTTAAATATATTTTAAAAAATTAAATATTCAATTCATAAGTCAGGTATGCCTGTATAAAAGAACATATCAACATATATACAACTTTCATACAGTTATACAAGTAAACAATATATAAATAAACCTAATTTATATATAAATATCTAAATAATATATATATATATATGTATGTAATATTCTATTGATTGATGATGAAATATGTTGATGGTATTGATTGTGGTTCACCAATCATCAAAATCTAGTCCATAATTATTGAATTTTAAAGATTAATTATCAATGAATGATAATTAATATTGATAATAATAATAGTAATTATTTATGATATATTTAAAATAATTTTTAAAAAATTGATAAAAATAACATTTTACTAATGAATGAAAAGTAATTGAAGTTTCATTGAAATGTAATTACAAAATATAGCATATAGCTAATCATTTCTTTTAATTTTATACTATAAGTTATCCTGTTTAAATATTAAATCTAATAATTATTATATTTTGATGGATAAATGAAAGTAGAAGGGAAGTTGAGGATGATATGCTCATAATTTGATTTTTGCAATTTAAATACAATTTTCAACGATGACGATAATATTGTAATTTGTAATTCCAATTCAGGTACAATTTTTCTCGGGGTCCATTTGGGTTGCTTTTTCCGCCTTCAACTTGAAATAACATCATAATTAATTATTCACCCGTATTATTATCATCATTAATTATTTACGTAACTATCATCATCATCATATTTAATATTTAGATTTTAATGTCGATTTTAATTTATTTTAAACTTAATTTGATATTAAGTTTGAAAACTGTCAAAATGGTTTCAAAAATCTGTTATGGAAATATCAATAACAATTTTGTAGTAAAATAGTTCCTAACTAAATAATATATTCTGTTGTTATTTTCAAAGTTAAATCCATCATCAATTTTAATGAATGATATAGTCATGAAACAATTTCTATTTCTATCGTTATTTTTGTATCATTTGATTTAGTAACGGATTCGTATCATTTAGTTAGGATCTATTTTATCATGTATCTGAAATTTTTTTATAGTAATTTTTGATATTCTTTTTTAATAAATTTTAAAATTTAAAATTAACAGGAAAGTATTAATAAATGATATTATATGAAAAAATAAAGAAAAATAATGAAGATAAAAGATTAAAAAAGGATATGTTTTATATGATAAGTGAGGAAGTTGCAGTCCTAAAATCTGTAAGATTAAAAGGAAGGAAATCATGCTAAATAGAGGAATAAAGATGAGTAAATTTTGATTTTAATTAAAACTGATAAATTTGGTTTAAAATTGAAATTCAATTCGGTTTTGTAAGTTAAAAAAATGGATTCCATTCCCTTATGGAGGAGGTGAGATTTCAAGTTTCAGGAACACACAAACCAAAAAAGCTTCTGATGAGTCACAGGTTTAATTTGCTTTTCTTAGGAATTAAATTATGAGTAATACGATATGGTTGGGGTAGTTGAAAATTTTAATAGCAAACGAAGCAGACGTTGGTCCTGCTACCCATTACATCAAATCATGGTTTCCAAACACCGGATATTTGTAGCGCACCTTCATCAACACATTTTCCAGGTTTCTGGTGCTCCAAATTAGAAGTTCAGCATCCTATCTCATTAATGGGCGTCTCCAAATTTGGTTAACCGGGCATATCGTTGCCAGTTCATCTCCCGGCACCTTTGAAGACCTCTTATATCAACTCTGATATATCATATTTATGAATATATAGCGAGCGTTGGGTTGCTTTCGTTGGCTGTCTTATTGCCGTGACCTTATCATTGAAGGTAAAGCTTGTAGCCGTGGATTTAAGTTTACATGGGAGGACAGGTTGACGATCTGTGTTCACAAGAAATATGATCATTTTCAATTATTATTTAATACATTTTTTACATGCAGTTGTTTTTATTCACATGAAACCTTATTAATGTTTCTTTATTTTGAACTTTTGTTGTTTTTATTAATAAGTGCAGTTGGCCGCTCTTTTATACTCGTTTTTTATGGAAAAATAAAGGAAGAATAATGATATGTAAATTTTCATCATCATTTATTGATGATTTATATTTATTATCTAACATTATAAATTTATTAATAATATGATCATACATGTCAATTTTTATTGAATATTAAATATTAATTAATTTTATATTGTTTAATACATAATTATCATTAATTATTAATATAAAAATAATAATCAATAAATATTTAATATTTAATACAAATCTATACATATGTTGCTATAATAATTTCATGTAATTTTAGTAAATTACGATCATCTAAAAATTTCTTTATTTATCATAGTATTTTCATATTCTTTTATCATCGAATTTATTGCATCCATATAACATTAACCTTATATATATATATTCTCTTTTTCTACCAAACTAACTAGAATTTAGGTGATTCATCATTCATAGCAGCCTGTATATATAAATTTTTAAATGATCTACATCCATCATATAGAATGATAAATCTATTAATAACATAATAATATCTATTAATTTTTATTAAATATTAAATATTTATTACTTATCATTTAAATATTAATATTTAATAATAATTACACATCATCAAAATTTACATATATTATAATAATGAATCAGAATGATGACATGAAGATACCCACATCATTATCATCATTTGCCTCCGATAATAACTGAGACTGTTGAGTCCACTTGGTAAGGAGTGCATCCAAAGGTTGTGAACGAGCTTTTATGAGGAAATGAAGAAGTAACTAGCAAACTGTTGCAGCAGATTAACATAAGCAGCAAGTTTTTTGAAGTTTCATTCCGAGTCAAGAAAGCCGAATTTACAGTCTCTCAAATCTTGGAGCTAAAAGGAGAGAGTGATGATCATGGGTTTGAAAACTGAGTTGCATAGCATGAGAGAATATTTCAGGAGTGGAAAGACTAGAGATGCTTCTTGGAGAGTTTCCCAGCTTAGAGGATTGCTCTCGTTTATCAAGGATAATGAATCTAGAATCTTTAAAGCTCTAAAGAAAGATTTAGGAAAACATCATGTTGAAGCTTTTAGAGATGAGGTATATACTTTTCTTCTTCTTCTTTTCAATTATTCTTTAATTACTGTAAAAGATCTATGATGCATGGAAATGTCCTGGAATTCAGATTTTCAAATAATTCTTTTCAGGTGGGAACCTTAATAAAATCCATAAACACCGCACTGAAAGGATTGAAGAATTGGATGTCAAGTGAAAAGGTAATATATACTTCCCGAAAGTCCTCTTTTTTCTTCGTTGTGTGAGATGATGTTTACTGATATGCCTTTTTTTTTGCTGGTTATAGGCTAAGCTGCCAATAATTGCAGTCCTGACGTCTGCAGAGTTGGTTCCGGAACCTCTTGGTCTTGTCCTTGTTATATCATCCTGGAATTTCCCAATTGGTATATGAATTGTAAAATTATGTCTAGAGTTCAGAAAGAAAAAGAAAATTCTTGAAATAGATCCCGGTAATATGATTGAATTGGTTATCTGATCACATAAAAATGTAGGAGTGTCCCTGGAACCAATTGTAGGAGCAATATCTGCGGGAAACTCGGTGGTTTTGAAACCTTCAGAAATCAGTCCTGCTTGTTCTTCTCTTCTGGCAAATACTTTGCCTGATTATCTTGACAAAAATGCTATCAAAGTCATTGAAGGAGGACCTTCTGTCGGCGAACAACTCCTTCAGCAAAAATGGGACAAAATTTTCTTCACAGGTACATGAGCTAAGTTCAATAATAACAAAAGTTGTTGGTCGGTTATACATAGAAATAGTTCGGCATAGCTTGCTTTTCCAAAACTGTGGATTCTGCGTCCTAGCATCTTCGATTCAATCGTTGATCTTGTTCTTTATCTGTTGCTTTAAGGCAGTACACGCGTTGCCCGTATAGTCATGTCTGCAGCTGCGAACCATCTAACTCCAGTTATTCTAGAGTTGGGTGGAAAATGCCCTGCCGTTGTTGATTCCCTTTCATCGTCTTGGGATAAACAGGTTCGTTTCGTCTTGGTTTGATCGTCTTGTCGCCATTGTTTGGAGAATCAAGTACCCTTTAGTAATGATGATTGCGGATTTTCCATAATATTTCTGATATTGATACATGTTTCTCTTTGTCTGATTGTCAAGGTGACTGCTAACCGAATTGCTGTCACGAAATTTGGTCCCTGTGCTGGTCAAGCATGCATAGCTATTGATTATATACTGGTGGAAAAGAAATTTGCTTCTACTTTGGTATGGATTTGGCATATACTAATGATAGATCATTTTCTATGCTCATTGTCCCTGCCAAACATGAAATGCTCCCTGCTGCTTTTATTTTCAGGTGGATCTACTGAAAGTTGCCATCAAAGAACAGTTTGGAGATAAGCCAGGAGAGTCAAAATGGATGGCAAGAATCGTCAATAAACATCATTTCTCGAGACTAAAGAATCTTTTAAGCGATTTGGCTGTCCAAAAGTCTGTTGTCTACTCTGGAATAATGGACGAAGATAATCTGTAAACGATGCACCACTCTTTCAGATAGCTATTGATTCCTTTCTCTCCATTTTTTTTGCTTCTCTGAAGGAAAATTTTTTTCTTCTTGCAGGTTTATTGGACCGACAATTTTGGTAGATCCTCCTCTTGAAGCAGCAATAATGACAGATGAAATATTTGGTCCATTTCTTCCAATAATTACAGTGAGACAACCCTGATCTACTTAATGCTTTGATTCTAGCACAATCCGAGAGTTACCCAAGTAGAATAACAAAAGATTTATATATGTTTATCTTCAAAATAAGCAAACAAGCTGTAGCTTACAGGTGATTCTGCTGTTGGTTAACAGCTTGACAGGATAGAAGACAGCATTGAGCTTATAAACTCGCGGCCAAAAGCACTTGCAATTTATGCCTTCACAAAGAACGAAACTTTTAAGAACAGAATGGTCGCAGAAACATCATCAGGAAGCTTGATATTCAATGATGCAGTGATTCAGGTACTTCTCTACCATTTATCGTTGACAAAGAATAACTCAAAATTCATTCTTGCCACCTCCCGGCTGTTGTCAAGTTTCTGATATTCAGTCCTGGAACTGTTGCATGCATTTCCGCTACAACTAAATGCAGTACGCAGCTGATACTTTACCGTTCGGAGGGATTGGTGAAAGTGGGATTGGCAAGTACCATGGCAAATTCTCATTCGATGCATTCACACACTACAAGCCAGTTGCAAGCAGAAGCTTCCTGACTGATTTCTGGTACAGATTTCCTCCATGGAATGTTTATAAATTGATGCTTCTTGAAAGAACATACGCTTTTGATTATTTTGGATTGCTACTCGTCATTCTTGGCTTGAAGAGGTCAAGAGGAGGCTTGCTCGAATAAGACTCGACGATCTTCGTGGGCAAAATCAGTTCTTCACCGAGTTAGTTGCGCGAGTTTGTATATCTACATTCTGCTACTTGCGTTCCGTTTGCAACTCATAATGTTTCTTAATGTAATAAATTAAAGGGAAACAATAATTTAACTGTTAAAATTCAATGCTATTATGTTATTGTGCATTATTCAAATTTATTATATAAAATTAAAAATATTAATTTTTATTAATTATTAAGTATTTATTTATTATTTTTATATATTAATAATTAATAATAATTATAATATAAAATTAATATATATTTAATATTTAGTAATAAATTGATACATATTATTACATTATTAATGAATTTATAATTTAACATGATAAACTTAAATCATACAATAATTTTTTCATATCAATAATCTTTAAATGATCCAAAAATTACTTTAATCATTAATTTTTTAGGATATAAGAGTAAATGAAATTAAGAAAAAAATGAAAATTTAAAATAAATGTCACACCCAGACCCGGTGCAATATGCTCCCATAGAACAGTTAATAAACTCCATAAACAACGAATTCATTAATTGCTCTACAAGGAATCTATCTTTACCCCTTTTTATTTATTTTTTATTTATTACTTAAATCACATCCATAAAATAACTCGGACAAACACAACACTCGTATTTCTATATGGATTATCAATACACAATATACATTCTTATTGGATCATCAAACATATATGTTCTACATGTCTTAAGTATATCATCATAATACCAATATGATACCACATACAAAGATATTACAAATTACTATTGCCATTAAGGTTAACTTAAATAAGTTGCATATTTACATATACACAAAGGAGTATATTGGATGAGTCCAGCCTGCGTCTAGGATAAGGCTTTACGAAAGACCCAACCTTAGCCAACTGTAGATCAGCTACTCTTCTCGTTCCCCGACCGAACTAGGTCCTGCGTTCATTAATTGACAAACACTGAGTATAAAACTCAGTGGTGCTATAAAATGAATAAATAACATCAATTAAATCATATAATAGTAATCCAAGGAAGAACAATATATCAATGGCATATTGCCATTACTCTTCAGTTATTAAACACATACATAATTCAATACATCGTAATCATAATTTGCCATTCTCAACACATTATCATACAAAACATCATCATAAGTAGATAACAATGTATGCTCTGACTTTGAATGTCACGATCGTGACTTGCTCCTTGAAGTCCCAAAATGCTTCATTTTTCCTCTGTTACTTCTCAATTACTACACACTTCACAAACACATCAAATTCTACTAAATCAAAGCATAAATGTAACAGAATAAGCATTGAATATCAACTAAATATAACTAATTAAACATGAAAATTGACATACATCAACTACCATCCGGGAAAGGCTAACTTAGTAGCTGATGCTTGGAGTTGAAAGATATTTACTGCATTACAACAATCACTAATGATGCTAGTGCAAGAGATTCAATGACTTAATGCTATACTGATAGTGTAATCAAATTATATCTTAGCTGAATTAAAATTACTGATAAAACCAAATTTGACATATAAGATTAGAGAGTGTATGGTACATGATGAGGTATATCAAAAGCAATTACAGAAAGTGAAAATTGGTAATACTACTATTTTTCTGTTGGTTGAAGATGGTACATTGAAGCATGGTACATGATTATATATACCAGCTAATGAAGATCTGAAGAAGCAAATTTTAGAGGAAGCCCATAATTCAAGATATTCATATCACTAAGGGAGTACAAAGATGTATTAAGATTTGAAGCAACAATATTGGTGGGTTGATATGAAGAAAGATATAGCAGAGTACATGGTTCAATGCTTAGTATATCAACAAGTGAAGGCAGAATACTAAGTACCTGTAGGATTGCTTAATCCTTTGCCTATACCGGAGTGGAAATGGGATCATATAACGATGGATTTTGTAATAGGTTTACCTTTGAAGCAGGCTAAACATGATGCTATATGGGTTATAGTAGATAAATTGATAAAGACAACCTACTTCTTACTTATGTGGATGGACTACGGATTAAAGAAGTTAACGGAGTTGTATTTACATGAGATTGTACGATTACATGGTGTCCTGACATCCATTGTATCAAATAAAGATCCTCAATTTACATCTCGTTTTTGGAAGAGTTTCCAGAGAACATTAGGTACCAGAGTGAATTTTAATATTGCTTTCCATCCATAGATAGATGGGCAATCAGAGAGAGTAATTCAGATTTTAGAGGATATGCTTTGGGCATGTGTACTTGAATGGGAAGATAGCTAGATACATACTTACCATTAATTGAATTTTCATATAATAACAGCTACCAGTCTAGTATATAGATGACTCCTTATGAAGCTTTATATAATGGAAGATGCAGAACTCCTTTACACTGGGATGAAGTTGGGGAAAGAAGATTGGTAGGACCTGAATTGGTATAACAGGCTGAAAGTAAGTAAAATTGATTAAAAGTCGATTAAGAGCAGCTTTAAATAGATAAAATTCTTATATGGATTCAAAGAGAAGAGATATAGAGTTCAATGTGGGGGATAAAGTATTTATGAAAGTATCTTTATGGAAAAGGATTATGCGATTTGAACAAAAGAGTAAATTGAGTCCTCGATTCATCGGACCGTATGAAGTTTTGGAAAGAATGGGACCGTTGGCCTATATATTAGCTTTACCTCCATATTTGGACAAGATCCACAATGTGTTCCATGTATGAATGCTAAGAAGATATAGATCGGACGCTTCTCATATTATTATGGTCGACTCCATAGAGATACAACTTGATTTATCCTACAATGAATAACCAGTAAAGATATTGACCAGAGAAGTGAAACAGTTGAGGAATAAGAAGATACCTAGATACAATGGCTTTGGTGCAAACATTTGAAAAACTTGATATCTTTATTACAATTACATACAATCTTGAATAGGAAGAGATAGTAAAAAATATGTGACTAGGAAAAAAATCATCAGAAGTTCCACGTTTGATTATTAGAGTTTTTAAAGCAAAACTATAGGATCTCAAAGATCAACTATACAAAAAGAAGATATTTAATGAGGTAGCAGCACATGTGCATATCATCAAATTTCAGAAGAGAAGTCTCTCACATGCAAACATCTTGATCATATTGAAATCTAGAAGTAAAGTAACTAGCTCAGATCATTTTGATAAATATATTATGGTAGAGATTCCAAATGAGATTAAGTATCCAATACTGAACATGTGTGTAACAAAACATATGTTACATGGTCCATATAGATAAGAAAATCCTAAATATCTTTGCATAATTGAAGGAAGATGCATATTCAAATATCCAAGATCATATAATAGCAAGATCATGTTAGGGCATAATGGATATAAAAGACCTGAAAATGATCATCAGGTAACAAATTATTCGTATTATTAAAATTATGTCATATATTTTAATAAAATAAAAATAATGACATTCTTATCATATTGCAGGTGAAAAAGGGAAACAAGATATTTGATAACAAATGGGTTGTACTTTATAATCCGTATTTATTTATAAGATATGGTTATTATATCAATATAAAGGTAATGAATTTTTTTAATGCAATAATGTATTATAATATGGTAAAAATTTTGTATAAATGAAGTATAAAAAGTAAAAGAAATAATTTACTAATCTTCTATGCTAAATTATAATAAGTTTGCTTTAAATTGATAGCAATGAAATACTTATACAAGTATTTTTACAAAGGGCATGACAGAATAGCGGTCCAGGTTGGAGATGGAGAGAGTTAGATAGATGAGATACAATGTTATTAGGATGTAAGATATGTATTATCACAAGAAGCTATATGGATGATGTATGAGTTCGAAATGAATGATATTTATTCTGCTGTTGTGAATATACAACTCCATCTACTAAACAAGTACACAGTGATATTTTGCCATAACCAGAACTTGCAAGACATACTTTAATGGGATCACGTGAAAGAAATGATGTTAATTGAATACTTTATTACATGTTCAAAAAGTGAAGTAACAAGCATATTATTATAGAAAAAATTTTTAAAGCATTATATTTAGAATGCAAGACATTGAGAATGAATAAAAAGAAAAACTAGTAATATTACCAAACATGTAAATGCAGCCAACCCAATGGAATGATACTTTTAAATAATGTCAAGGGTCCAAAGTCATTTGATGATTTGTTTATAGTAGATGATATTTAATGTATGACATTTAAAAAAGTTGCTATAATGAAGGGGCTGCTTGAATCAAATAAGAGCATAAAAAAATGCATGAGTTAGGTAGCAGTATTCAAGATGTCATCATAGTTAAGAAGATTGTTCACAACATTATTAGTGTATTATGAGCCCACAAATGTCAAAAAACTATAAGAAGATAATTTCCAATCAATAGTTGAAGATTATGTTAAAATGTCACGTCTTTCGACTGCGTAACATGCTCCCGTAGAATGATTATTAACTTCCTAACTGAGGAAGTCAATAATTATACTACAAAGGATTCCATACATTCCATAATTTTTTTTTATACATATAACTTACATATAAACTCATATTAATTCAAAACATCATCACATCATCAGAGTTATAATATACACCCATTAATATTTTACATATCTTTAGTTTTGCCAAACTTACTTTATTTACTACCAGAGTACTTTATTTAAGTAGTTGCACGATAATTTATAAAGATAGAAGTCTGAAGGAAACTTAAACCATTTACCAATAAACTGTTGATATGTCCAGCTGCTTTACTGAAGTTCTGGTTCTACGACTTTGTTTGGTCCTACGTTTATCAATTGACAAACGTTGAGTATAAACTCAGTGGTGCTAATTATAGCATATAATACAAGTAATCATATAATCCATTAGTTATAACATTTAAAAACCTAAAGCATTTAGATTCCATGACATGTTGATGCCAAGTAAATATTATGTCATATACTTCAGAATAGCATGTCTATTTTATTTGTATTTCATGTCATATATATATGAACCATTTAGCATGACTTTTTTAAAATATAATGAAATTCTAACCATAATAAATATTCAAGTAAAGTTAATATATCATTTAATCATACCATGAATTCACATCGTATTGTGTCATATGTCATGAATTATGAACAATGCTTATTTATGAGAATGCATTTATGTTATGCTTTCTTCCTCTTATTCCTTGATCCATCATTCCATTTTAATGCGCATTTATTGGGTCTTTCATTATAACATAACTTTGATTCTTTACATATGAGCTCATTTAACATCTTGCTTTTCAATTCTGTTTCTTTCATATCATGATATTTTATTCCCGTAGGAATTTATATCATTGTGCCCAGTATAATCATTTAGCCTTTTTCTCATATCACATCATATTTTTTCTCCTTATTTCACCATGTCATGCTATATCATGTTTATGTTGAATGCTTTATGTTTATGATATATATATATATTGTGCATAATTAACTTCAAATTGTTATAATAATGTAATGTTATTGCATTACCAAACCTTTGCCTCTTTGATCATTTAATGATCGAGGACTTTGATCATTCATTCTTTTTTTTTTAATACCATTTGATCATCATTTTCTATTTAATTCTTTCATTTGTTTATTCCTAATATGATTTATTCTTTTAATAACTTAACAGTTATTATGTCGTTATTAATTCATAAAACTGTCATCATCTTATTTCTGTTTATATAATATCATATCATAACTTTAATCAGATTCTAAACTTTAATCTTATCTTATAGTCTTTTAAATCAACTTTATTCCAATAATATCATGAATAATCTTATACTTAGTAATAAATGTTTCTTATCTCTTTTCTATGTTTGAATTAAAATAAAACAGTTAATAACATCTCTATAATATATGTCTTATTTACTTCCTTATAACATCTTGATTAATAACCTGTAAAATAGTTTATTTTATTTACCTCTTATTAAGAACTATTCCTTATTATTTAAAAACAAGTTCTTATCTCTATTTAATAAATATACAAATATTTTTACCTAACAGTTTATATTTAATCAACTCTTTATTAAACTGTTATCATTTAAACTCTAATTCGTATTATATTCATAATTTGTAACTTAATTAAGATTCTGTTAAAATTCTATTGTTGTTAAGTCATAATTTAGTATAACAATCTTAATTATATGCTAGCTTAAATTAGTTAATATCATATTACTGATTACCTCTTAACATCCTGTTTATAAAGCTCTAACA
>CANYBF011435557.1:0-16318 GCA_948192965.1 Dalechampia spathulata | reverse complement strand
CTCTATCTATAAACACATCTACAAAAACAAATTCTCTAACAAACATATAATATACACATACAAACAAAAAATATATATATATATATATATATATATATATATATATATATATATATATATATATATATATATATATATTTGTGAAGGTAAAACATGTAATTTAATTAAAAAGTTTAGCTTATTGAAAAAAAAGCCAATAAGAAAGAAGTGAGAAAAGAAATGAATGGAAGAAAGGGACACCACGTTAGATATTTATAAAGCTACTTTATTTCACCCAATGGAAACCAACCTCCATTGATAAGCTCTTCAGAATCATTCATTCTCCAATTTTTTGATTGATATTGAAATTATTAAATAAGTTAAATGGATGAAATTTAAATTTATTTTTAAAAATTTTGTATAAGAATATAATTTTATTAATAATACAATGATATATATTAATTTTTATTAAATATCAAAAATATATTTATTTTATATTATTTAATATGTAATTATTATCAAGTGTTAACTGATACAATATGTAATATTAATAAAACTAACATGTGCTAATATATTATTTATGAAGATATAATTTTATGTGACAAATCAGGCTCATGCAGAAATTTCTTTTTGAATTGACCTCTCAATTATTGAATTTTAGCAGAATAGAAAATCAATTTAGGGACTCAATAAAATAAAATGTAAAAATTGAGGGATGTTTAATTGCTTTTTTATTTAATTTGTGAGGTATTTATTTAGATGCAATATCATTTACATAAATTTGTACAAAGCAAAAACAGTTGAGGGGGGCACTTTATGTATTTATTTTAGTCATTGACCAGTGTGGGTGGATAGAGAGAGAGAGAGAGAGAGACAGAAAGAGATCTGAGGCAGAAGAGCAAGAGGTAAGATGTTACTTGCTAATTGTTTTTGTTACTGAATGCTTCGTCCTTTTGATTGAATTTATTTTTAAAATCCGCCCTGATTTTGATGTGGTTTTGAGGCTGCTGATGGCTACACTGCATCTGTTCTGTACTACTCCATCATTCTTGATTTTGAGCATGGATCTGATGTTCCACGGAAGCATATATGCTTCTTATCAACTTCTTTTACAATATCCCTCTACGCTATAAACCAAACCTACAAATATAAACGATCAAATATATTCAAACTATCAATAACGCATGCATGCATATATATATATATATATATATTAAAGTCCAGAATATAAAAAATTCTTAAATGGAGATTAGTAGCTTAGTCTGATAGTATTTTAATGCCACAACAAAACCTCAAAAATGATATTTTTAACTAATTTTTTATTATTAAAAAAGGAGCATGAATAGTTTGAATATAAAATACAAATAATGTAATTTTATTATTCTTTCGGTTATGTTATTATAATATTATTGAAATACTTTATTATAATATTATTGAAATACTTAACAACAATAGCTTGAAATTTTACTGAAGGGTATTTTTCACACTACAACATCAGCAAATGACTTTCTTAATTTCAATAAAATATTAAAAAAATGGATAAATATAATTAAAAAGTTTAATATTAATCTAGAAATCAATGTAATAATTGAAAATTTTGATAAGTTGCTTCTGCAGTTGAAGAATATATTCACCTATATATCTTGATCTACATTATACTCTTTGATCTTTCTATTGGTTCAATTTATTATATTTAAATGAAAAAATATTACAAATAGCAAATCATTTTTTAGAATAATTTATTAATCATTTACACTTAATTAAACTGTAAAGATACAAAAAGTTGAAGAATAATGATAATATACGAATTCTTTTTTTATTCTTAGCTTATTACTTATGATTTTAATATGATTTATATATGTAAAGAAATAAACTTTTTATTCAAAATTATTCCTCTCTCGTCTTTTTAAATACTACAAATAAAAAAATAAAAAATACAAATTAAATGATCCTTATAAAATTATATTTACTAAGCAAAGTTTTATGAAAATATCTTATAATTAGGGGTGAGTATAAAACGCTAACCGACTCATATTTTAGTTAACCGATTGAATTTTTGGTTTGGTTAATCAGTCGATATTTTATCGATCAGTGTTTGGTTAATGATATTTAAAATTTTAGATAATCGATTCGGTTCGGTTAATTTTAATCATTTAACCAAATTAACCAAACTGATCGTATAATAATATATATTATTTTATATTATACTAATATTATTAATTAAATTTATCTAAAGATTATTAATTCATCATAATTTTTGATAAATTTTCTATTTATGACATATGTATGAGATTGAAAAACAATATAGTATAATTTTTTTAAATTTCGGTTAAACAGTTAATAACCAAACCGATCAAAAGTTATTTCGATCGATTTGGTTCAATTAAGATTTTTTAATCGGTTAGCATATTAATTTTTCGGTTGGTTAAATGGTTAATAACATTATAAAA
Source organism: Dalechampia spathulata (assembly GCA_948192965.1). Lineage (NCBI taxonomy): Eukaryota > Viridiplantae > Streptophyta > Magnoliopsida > Malpighiales > Euphorbiaceae > Dalechampia > Dalechampia spathulata. The sequence continues at coordinate 13,889 of CANYBF011435557.1, read as the reverse complement.
ATTTTGATCCTTCTGTTAACCAATTAACAAATGCCTACCCCTACTTATAATAATATCATCAATTGTCCAAGTAAGATGCGAATAGTCTCCTTTGATATGAATTTCTCTGGATGATCTCACCTTGAAACATTAGCATTTCTTTCCAATTAGTTGTCAAGTCAAAAAGTACTGTTCATTCCTCATAATTATGCTTCACAGCCGCTCCTCTGCCTCAAACTTACTTGGCAAGACTCTTTACTTCTCTCAAGAAAATAGTTGAATGGATCTTTGGTGGATAATTTTCTAATCTAGACTATGAATTTCCTCACAACCCATGAGTAGCTCATCCTCGTTTATCGATTCTTTCTAATGCTTAGTTGCAGCTCCTCCGCCTCTCTGCAGATTTCACCATTCACAATTAGTTGTTGCTCAATACTTAATAGGAACGCCTTTGCCTTCCTGTACATTCCTCCAGATACTGTCACTGCACGATCAAAGTACCTTATCCACTTGTTGCTTCTTTTTGCTCTTTTTTTACTGTTTTAAATTTCTTATTATGAATTGTGAATGATGAATGGGTTTTACTTTTTCTACTTCAGCTTCAATAAAATGGCGTTTCTTTTGACATGGGCTAACAACATTGGCCTTTCCATTGCTACTGATTATGTAAAAGAAGCAATCCAAACTGGAATCAATCATCTTCTTTATATGTTCTGTTTGAAGCAATTTGTTGAAGAACTAGATAAAGAAAAGCATTCACTGGATGTGATAGAACAAGAGGTGCATAGAATAGTTGATGAGGAGGGGATGAATACTAATGTACCTGATGAACCTGTTCAGGATTGGATCCTTAGAACAGCCCAAGAGATGAAAAAGGCCCATGATTTACTGAACAAGATTAAGGAAGACAGGAAGTGTATGAATGGATGCTGCGTTGATTGGTTGTGGAGATACCAGAAAAGTAAGGAAGCTGATAATCTGACTGCAACTCTCAAAACTCTCAAGCAAGAGCGCAGCCAATTCACGAAACTAGTTCATGCAGCTGTTCTCCCTAACATTGCATTCCTTCAAACCGATGATTTCATGCCTTCTCAAGCTTCAAAATCAGCTCTTTCCAACATCATGAACGCACTAAATGCTGATGGTGTCCACATGATTGGACTACATGGCATGCCGGGTTCGGGTAAAACTACTTTAGCAAAGAAAGTAAAGGATGAAGCTACCAGATTGAAACTTTTTGCTGAATTTGTGATCGTTACTATAGCAGAAAAACCCGACATAAATGCTATCAGAGATCAAATTGCAGAGCAGCTACATCTGAAATTTGACAATGATAGTAGTGAGACAGTCAAAGCAAACAAATTGATGTTGCGACTACAGGATAAGAATAAGAAGCTTATTGTCTTGGATGATGTGTGGGGAGAACTTCATCTGAATGAAATTGGAATCCCATCAGGCAATGATCTCAAGAATTGTAAAGTTCTACTAACCACTCGTCGGATCCCTGTATGTGAGATTATGAACTGTAAACCCAAGATTCTTTTGGACCTTTTAAGTCCAGCTGAAGCATGGGATCTGATGAAAGTGGCTAGCAACCTAAAGGATGACTCCTCAGTAGCAAAGATGGTTACAAATAAATGTGGTCGTTTGCCTATAGCAATCGTGTCAGTGGGAAAGGCTCTCAGGGGAAAATCTCTTAATGGATGGGATCGAGCATTGAAGAAGCTTCAAGAGGGTGAATATCTAGAGATACGAGATATGAACAAGGAAACAAATGCTTATAGAAGTCTCAAGTTCAGTTACGATGAACTGCCACGCGAAGAAACCAGAAGATGTTTGCTGTTGTGTTCCTTGTATCCAGAAGATCGAGAAATTCATGTGGAAGACTTGGCGAGATATGCACTTGGTTTGGGTTTGTATGAGAAAGCTGGGTCAATTAAAGATACAATGATGGAAGTTGTGGATGCAATTGAAGAACTCAAAGATTCACACCTGTTAGAAGCTGGAAGTGAAGGACATGTGAAAATGCATGACTTGGTTCGTGATGTTGTCTTATCCATTGGCAAAAATAATAAAGCACTCAAAGTGTTGAAGATGGGGAGTTCGGTTGGTGGCGGCATTGGGTTTGAGAAGCACGAGACTGGTGAAAGATTTAACCCGCTGGAAATAATGTTGGTTTTTGCAGATTATGATGTTAATCTTCCACGTGAAACCTTCCAGGAAATGGAAAAACTTAAAGTTGTAGCCATAGATAAAGGAATCCTGTCATTGCAGTCTCTACAACATTTGACAAATCTTCAGATGTTACAGCTGAATTGTAAAGTCGTCCGGAAAGAAAAGGGCACCGACAACCTTGCTTGGTTGCGAAATCTGAGCAGACTGAAAATCCTTAGCTTTGCGGATTCTTTAACGAGGGAATTGCCATATGAAATTCTGGAATTGGATGATTTGAAACTGTTGGAGTTACCACCAGGCTATAACATCGATAGAATTCCAGCTAACGTAATTGGAAAGTTATCAAATCTTGAAGAGTTACACCTTGGTAGATATCGAAATTGGGAGGTTGAAGGGAATGCTAGTCTGACGGAGATTAATTCACTTCATAGCTTGGACATTCTATCATTGGTATTTCATGAGGATATTCCCGACAAGTTCACTTTTTCAAACAAGTTGTTCGGGTATTATCTTCACCTGCGCTGTGATTGCGAATTTTCTTTTGCTGATACACAAAGGGGAAGGCTAAGATTTCCAGCCTTGAGGAAGATTTGCTTTAGGGCAACTAAGTCAAATGTTGAGGCATGTAAAGAGCTGTTCAGAAATGTCTGCAATCTTCATCTGCAAAAAAGTGATGCATGTTTCAGGAACTTGATTCCAGACATGTCTGAAGTGGGCTTCCAAGATTTGTCTAGGCTTAAACTTAGGGATTGTGAGATGGAGTGTCTAGTAAGTTCAGAAGCGCAGTGGCCAATAGCACCAGAACATGATTTCCTTGGGAAATTACAAACACTCGAAATCTCAGAATGCAACCAGATGACTACCATATTTGATTTCCCACAGAAGCAACTCAATGAAGCAAATAAGGAGTACCTCTCTCACCTAACCACATTGGAGCTGTGGGGTTTGAATGGATTGATGTATATATGGAAGGGGCTACCCACCAAGTAAACCTCAAAAGTCTGACCCGTTTAGCCCTTACGCAATGCAATAGCCTAACGTCTGTTCTCTCGCCATCTCTTGCCAGAACTCTGATGCACCTTGAAGAACTAGAGATAGGAGCCTGCGAACAACTTGAGCATATCATTTCAGAAAAAGATGAGTGGGGCGAAATATCTTCAGAATGTCATCTTGAACAAGGTTACCTCCAAAACTTAAAGAAAGTCGTTATAAGTTGGTGTGTCAAATTGGAGTATGTATTTCCGGTCTCAATTGCTAGAGGCCTTTCTCGACTTGAAACTATAGAATTATTTTACAATGATGGACTAAAGCAAGTGGTTTGGAATGGAGATGAATATGAGAAAGTGAACAACCAAGCCCCATCTGAATTTGGCTACTTCGTTTCAAGCCACTATACTGCGGGATGGCCATCTTTGTGGGACGTTCAAATCGGAAATTGTCCTCTGCTATCGACGCATTCTTTAATACGGGTTTCTTGGAAGGTATGAAACATCACATCTCAGAAAATGCTATAAACATAGATATTATGAGACAATATAAGAGTGAATGGATATATATTAAATTATATTCAACATTAACCAATGCATTCTTCTGATGCAACAGTTTTGTTAAATATATATACTTGATCATGAATATAAATTTGTTATTTTTGTAAATTTTCAAAAAATTTCAATATTTTTATAAAATTTTTATCATTTTGAATGAATTTAAAAAAAAAACTCAAAAAACTCTATAAATTAACAAATTCAGCTAATCTTTTATGTGCTTTTTAATTTATTTTATATATTTAATATTTTAACATTGATTGAATTTGTTTCCAAATTTAAAAATAAAATTGAATGATCATCATTTTTCATTAACCTTTAAACCATTAAAATTTTAAATTTGTAATTCCACATAAATATTTGTTTTTAATTTTTAAAAAAATATGTTAAAAAGTCAATTGTGATTTTATTAAGTTAAATAATAAATAATGCATTGTTCTATTCAGATTTGTTTAAATTATTTTCAACTTAAATTTTTACATTCATTTTAATAACTCTTTTAATGAATTTAATAATTTCACATATATTTTATAATTTAATGATATTAATAGAATTTACATAGAGATAATACTATATTTGAAGTCATATTTCAAATTCTTATTAATAACTTGTATATGTATGATTATGGTCTGTGTTGAGCAATCGTTTTTAGGTATTATACTTAGGATGGATTAAATATATACAGAACTTTCAAATTATTGCTCGATAATTCACACAAAATAGGCCTAATTTATTGATATTGACGCAGATATCAACAAATTCAGAACTTGCAGCTCCAATTGCTTTAAATATACCCTTGCAAACTTTGATGTTACACGAATATGGAGAATTGGAGCACATCATTATAGAGGAAAATAACAGGGAAGAAGATGTTCATATGGAGAAGAGAACCATTACCACTCAAATTCAACATGTCTGCTTCCCTAACCTTACAAACATTGGGATTTTTGAATGCAACAAATTGAAGATTCTTTTGCCAGTACAAGTTACCCGAGGTCTTCTACATCTGAAAGAGTTCTACGTATGGTCATGCAGTCAGTTAGAGGCAATATTTGGAAGTGAAGATGAAGCAGGCATTAACAGCAACACGGTAAGCATTCCTGCCTTGTTGACGCTATCTCTGGAAGAATTGCCAAGCCTGCATACGTTTTGTCCAAAAGGATACCATTTCATATTCCCTTCTTTAGAAGAGTTAACAGTTGAATCATGTCCTGAAATGATGACTTCATTTTTAGCTTCATCGGATGCTTCACTTCATGCGAAGGTCCAGGTATGATTTGGTTTGGAACATTATGCTCATTCTCTGTTGGTCTGTTGATAGTTGAGAATGGTGAGGAGTGGAGGGGAAAAGAAAAATATTTGAAATAAAGATGTTGATTGAGATGATAAGATATGTGTTGTTTAAGAGAGATTTGAAGTTTGCCTTGAAAATGGCTAGTGATTTGAAATTTAAAATATTATAATATTATTGATTTAATTCATGTAGGGAGATTCCTTTTATTATATAACCAATTATAAGAAACACCAAACGAGATGTATATGCCTGAAATATGCCTACCTGTATTTTCAATTATTAGTATATATTATATTCTTTTATTCCGTATGCTTTGTATTGATTTGCTATATATTTGGATTAGGAACCAGCTACTGCAGAGGAAACAAATACTCTAGTATTGGTTTCTCCGTCTCAAAGAAATGGCAACTTCAAGTGGATTCGAAAACACTCAAAATGGATTCTGAAATGAATGTCCACTTCTGAGTAAGTAGCTGGGGAGAACAATGAAATTATAGGATCATGATTCGACAAGTTCCTAATAAACTATACCATCATTTGCATACTTGGATGTGTATCTTGCAATATGTTTGTATGGATCCATTTCTGTTAAAAGGGATCATAAAGGTCTACAAATCTTATGCATTGGTTTTTGTTATTACTGTTTATATATTATTTATATAGATTCAAAATCATATGTACATCTTTTAAGTTTCCTTTTAGACAAGTACCTAAAACCCTTTAGATAAGAGATCAAAGTTCAACATTTTTTATGCGGATTATGCTTCATCATTTTATCATTGGAAAACTTCAAAATTCCTTTAAAAATGGTCTATTCAAATAAACAGTTGAAGTCGTACACAAGAATTCGCAATTTTGAAAAGATTTTACTTCCATTACCATCCAATAGAAGCTTTTGGCTCCTTGAGATGATTGGTGCAAGTCAATTTATTTTTGTTGCCAGGGAATCATCAAATTCTGAAGGAGAATGAGACGTCCAATCTGGTTAAGCAACATTAAAAACTATCAGAAGCAGAAAATGAATGCAGATGAATCACAGTAAGATCTGAAATGTACAATCTTCAAAGAAGAGAAATGGCACAAAACGTTTGGCAGGAACTCAGGCATCCACCATCTTTAGCTTTTCTTCCTCTTGACATTCGTTTTCTTTTTCGACTTTCCAAATCCTCCATTTTCCTGTCGATGAGAAAGACGCGCAATAAAAAAGTCACATGGATAATTATCAAACATCAGCATAGCGAGTCTTGAAGACTGGAAACCTGTAACAACAAAGAAAAGGTTGATGCATGGATAAAGCAAGAGATATTGCAAATGCAAATGTATATTACCTTTTTGTAATGTCTGTAAGCCATTTGACCCGTCAATTCCTGCTGGCTTCTTGAGACATAAACCTGAATATGGTCAAGGTGCGTGATCATGAAAGCTTCAAGGCTAGTTATATAAACTCAAATTATTGAAAAAGGCAATCATTTCACAATAAAGTGATTAACATACCTTCCTCCCCTCAGGGGATTTATACCAGTGGCCAGAAGCTTGACCATTTGCCTGAACACGTCTTTTTCCAGCATCTTTGGTATGGCAGCGCTGCTTTTTGGGTCTATCCAGCCTTGTGAGGCATTTGTGGCTTCTTTGACATTTTAGTTCTTTGTTCCTTTCTTCCCCCTTGTTGAACCTTTCTGATTGCTGCCGGTCCTAACCCCCCCTTTTTTCGAAGCTTCTCCACTGAATTGGCTCCTGAAACGGTAGCAAGGACATGCTATAATGACGACATTAAAGCCACATAACATCTGAAAAGGAAGGAAAGTAAAGCAAGTTACATGTAATTAATAACTGATTCAGTAGGCTTATGATTTCCCCTATTGTTAACAATACCCAGAGGGGAAAAATTAGGCAAGCGACAACAAACCAGCGACTGAATCCTTTGGTGGAGGAAGAGGGTTGGCTAAATTCCATCTCTGCTCAAAGCCTGTGGTGGTATTTGCGTCCAGATGATGGCTCACTTTGTCAATTTTGTGCATATTGTTTCCTAGTTTTTGAGCTGAATTATTATCTCGAAGGGAGTGAAAGCAATCTTCACAGACCTCATCCAGAACTGGCGTTGGAATGTGAGAACTTCGCATTGGATGGAAATCTTTCCACAAATCCTCATTTTGTTTCTTTTCTGCTGATGGATTTCTCTTCTGATCACATGTTTCCTTTGAGTATGACTCACCTTTTAAAATCTTTCTGATACCATCTCTATCCATAGAAGGTGACAGAGTAAGAATCAATCAACTGAAACCTTCGGAGAGGGCTGATACTACCACCATTCCCTAAACTAGGAGGAGTATCCGAAGCTCTTTCCGGTTTCTTCTCCTTCAATTGATTGTACGATTGAGCGGTTACAACCCCAATGCCCCGGAGAGGAACCAAAAATAAAAAAAAGCTAACAGATAGCCATATATGAGAGATGATGATGAATTTAACAGAGTAATCTGATCAAACTCCATGGAATCAATAACATTAAAGAGAAAATTTCAACATAAACAGTAAAATAATTACTCAAAAACTTTTAATAATCATTTTAACACTATTTTTAGATAACTAAACATCATAAAATCAACTTAAAATTATTAAACAATTAAAATAATAAATCAAATAATAATACACTTGTGACTGAATCCTAAAGCAATACTATAAAGTGAGCCAGTCAACCATTTGGAAGGAGGCATAGTCACACACTTGAATTCATCATATAGACACTTATAAATTACTTTATCATAATTCTTAATAAATAATCTAATTTAAATTTAATAATATAATTTAATAGAATGATCATACAAATACAGATTGATTGTCGGTATTCAAATCTTTAACTTGATTGATATTTGAAATTTGTATAATAATATTAGAAGAAATTTCAAATGGAACGAAAGGAGTATTAAATATTTATAAATTTGAAAGTAATATCATCTGAGTTTATATGATAATATAATATTTTAGTAAGTTCAATTAAATTGTGGTTCAAACTTTAAACAATTCCATTGTTTTTATTGAATTTAAATATATTTCTATTATTTAATAATATCTTAAAACATTACTATTTAAAAATTCTGGAATTGCTGCATACAAGAATCCATTTGAAGAATATATTCATCGATATATTTTGACATATCAGCTTCAATATTAATGACGCTCACTTCCTAATAAAAAAGCATATTTTAGTTATACAAAGAGTTTAACTCAATTTAAGTGAATGTCATGTGACTTAGAGTTGGATTAAATAACACTTTATCTAAACCTTCAGAGTATAACTCAACTTGAGTATAAATTAAATGAGTTTAGTGATGTTAAATGATTGAATTTTAAAAACAGTAATTCCTAAAAAGAATATTAGACCATAATAAAGGATTGTTTGACATAAAATGCAATGCAATGACCATGCAAATATAAAACTAAAAAATTTATCAAAATAAAGTATGCAAAATGTAATGAAAATATACAAAGTAGACAATTATAAAAGCAAAAAATGCCTGAAAATGCATAAATGTATTATAATTGAGATGAAAAATTAATAAATTAACATTATATATATATATATATATATATTCACTCACATCAACTTTAATTGTATAGAATAATTAATCATAATGAATTGTAGTAATACTAAACTACATATACTTGAATTACAATTTGATTTATTACACCACTAATACACCATGTGCAATTGACACCTTAATCATTTGTGCTACCTAATTTTCAAAGAGAGATCTCAATCTCCCCACTTTCTTTCAAATAAATTCTTTCTTTTTTTAATATATTTACCTTGAAAAGTATTCATTGCATGCACATATCTCAATACAACTTCTTATCGGGACCTTAAAATTTTGAGTAACTTTTAGAATTATATTTTTAGCAAAATAACTCATACCTTTGAAACACAACTTACTTAATGGGATTAAATTCTTACACATCTTTAGAATATATATCAATTCTCCAAATGTTATCACTTCTTTATTCAATAGTTTGGTTTTTATAGTTCCAACATTCATGATTTTTACCTTAAATTTAATTCTCAATTTCAAGGTATAAGTTATTCCTTCTTAGAGCATCCCAAAATCTTTCTCGAATAACACATGACATATATAACAAGAATACAATAACCAATTATCACAAGAAGATACATCATTACTTTAGGTGGCTATATTGACATCTCTATCATTTTAAGCAAAATAAATTCGATTATAATTTTCTTTAATGTTTTATCTTTTAAGTAATCATTCTTAAAAATGCTCAAACTCTTTACATTTGTAACATTTAATGTTCTTCAAATTTCTAACTCTATACTTAGATTTACCTCTCTAAGACCAATTCTTATCATTAATTTTTACCTTTATAATTCAATTATTAAGAAATCAATAACATTATTTATAATGCTATCAACAATGTAAAGATGTATTATACTATAATAACAATCATCATTTCTACTTTCACCTTTTCTCCTTTCAATGTTATTACCAAACCTTATTGAACTAATGATCAAGTGCCAAATTGCTTATTTTTCATATTAAAAATGGTCTATTTTATGTATAGAATTTGGCTAGAACATTTGACTTGGTCTTATTTTTGTATTTTACAGGTGAAAACAATGAAAAAGTAAAAAGATAGTTATAATGATATTTTTACTTTATTTTTTTATGAGAAAGCAAGAATTAAGTGCTTATAACCATGACTTGCAGGCATAAGAAGAATAAAAATCCCTGATGTTTGACAATCGAAGCTGTTAAGTTTGAATTTTATAATTCAGATAGAGATCAGATTAGAAAGGCTGAATAGAAGGTAGGATTATTATCTCAATTATTATTTATTAGTTTTTTTTTAATTTCTATAAATGGGAGGCTTTATTCCCATTATAAAACGTTTATATTTTTATTCATCTCTTATTCCAATTATTTTTCTTTAATATTAAAATCTATTTTTTTAATTTTTTTCTATCGCAAAGAATCGAAGGATCATTCTGTCCTAATGGGATCAACCCTTCTTCCACTACTGTAAAAATTGTTATATTTTTACATTGGGGAAGTAGAATTAATTTGATGGATTTAGCACCTGATCAAATTTTGGCACTGTTATCGGGGATAGTGTACTAACATTCTTTGATTCTTTATTTTATGACTCGATCTTTTACAAGTAACTTAAGCTTTGATACTAAAATGAGAAGACTGAAAAAAGGTTGAGAAAGAGGTACCATTTAAACCTACTTTATTATGGTTCTAAATTTGTTTTGTTTTGATACCATTTGCATACCTAAAAGGTACTCGGAAGGTAAGCTGTTCCATTAGAGACAACAATGATATACAATGCAACAGTTAGTTTAAATGCTTGATTTACATGCTTTAATGAATGAGTTTGTAGACACATAACATATGGTTAGAAAGCTCTCTGAATCTATTTTTCAATGGTGCAAAGATTACTCTGTTTGGAAATTGATTTATGGACCGAAATGAATGAAGAAGGCAAACTATTCCTATAGTTAATGTAAGATGCGGTTGTGTATTATTTAAATTATGCATGTGAATTGGGTATCTTAATAAGTAATTTTATAAGCATATCATATATTAACTTAAAGTTTATTAAACCTATTTTATGATAATACCAAGTTTATTTAATTGGGAATTTAAATGATTTATGAAACATAAAATTTAAAAAAGGCTATTTCTTAAAGATTAAAAAGAAAGTGATTTAAATGAATTTCCAAATTAAGTACTTTAATTAACTATCTTAATAAATGAATTAATATACGTATAATATATCATTAGAAATCTTTTTAAGTATATTTTACTACAATATCAAATGTATTCTAATTTAATAAGATTTTTATTTAATAATGAAGTAAAACAATAAATTGGTTTTGGAATTTATTAAAAAGTAGTTTTATATATAAGATTCTATAAATACGCATGTATTATTTACTTAAATAAATGAATTTCTATACATATGATATACTATTTCAAAGCTTATTAAATCTAATTTTCAATAATATAAAGATTATGTTGTTTTGATATCATATATTTCATATTTTGGCTTGTGTAACCTAATAGCTAATATAGTTAATATGAATAGTGATTGCATTTTGCATGCTATTATGATTTTCTTATTTAATACTATGTTTTAGTATATAAATTGACTTGTTATGCATAAATGATTGTTATACAGTGGTGTATACATATAAACTGTAAAGTGATTACAGAAATGTAAATTATGAATGATTAAGGATTGTATTCAATCTTTTTATTAAATACAAATATTGTATTATGATTTAGGTGGTTCCTAGGACAGTCAGTGCATACCACCAGACAAGTTAGACAAAGGGAAAGCTATCGCAGGCTTGTGCTAGTATTCCTTGATCATTAAATGATCTATAAAGGAATGTCATTTATAATATAATGCAATGTGATTAAATGATTATGCATAACATTCTATTATACATATTCATTATTACATAATCATGAATGCATCATCATATCAAGCATGACATGACATATCATAGAGAAATAAGGGAGGAAAATGAATGACAGTGAGGAAATGTTTAATGAAAATGTACAGGGATATAAAATGGATTTCCATGGGAAATCAAATAGAAATAAAATGGGTTCTTATTTATTGAACCATAAAAATGAAAAACCCAGTACTAAAATGCGTATAATTGAAAAAGGGCCCTAATGACATGAAAATGGCAAATAATGTTTGAAATGTTATAACTATTATTACACTGTAAATTGTTGCGAATGAATGATGGTTATGTAATAAAGTTCATAGGTAAACAACAAAAGTGGTTACAGGTGATAATATTATTTGGCTAATGGTATATTTTACTTCTGAATGGAAATATTACTGAAATGCTTGATTATATTGGAAATGATGATTCTATGATATTGTATGAATTGTTATATTGTTTATTATTATTCATTTGACTTGCACTATTGAGTTTTATACTCAACGTTTGTCAATTGATGAATGCAGACACTAGTGACATAAGAAAGCATGGGATATAGCAATGTTAGCAGTAGGTCCCTGAGATAGTGATTTTGAGTAGAGGACTCAGACTCCACGAGAGACTCCTACTCCTTGATTTCCATGCAGCTTACTCTTTTTGTACTTTTGGCAGTAAAAATAGTTGTAATATATGTTACTACTGTGTTTTATGTTTATGATGTAAATATAATGATACCACCAGGGATGTCCTTAAAACAATAAAGTAATGTTTGCATGTCTTTACAGTGTAAATATATGGAAGCATAGATGCCTAATTTATGATATTATCCCACTATACAGGTGTATAGAATGCTTACAGGTGGTATATCATTATACGTGTTTTACATCATTCAAAAAATATACATTACATTTAACATGTTAATTATTCGAATCCCTTGTAGGGTGGTTATCAATTTTTTAACTTAGGAAGTTGGTAATTACGCTACGGGAGCATGTTACACCATTGGAGGCGTGACATGTTAGAGTGGTATTAGAGCTATGGTTTAGCTCAATTTATGATTATATTTACTGCTAAAGTAGAAGTTGCATGAATAAGAGTTCTGTTAGTCCATGCTGCTGAAAAATGTTATCTTTATTTTATATATTATTTTAGAATAATCATCATGATAGATAGAGCTATGATTGTTGGCGAAGAAGGCGGGGGTAACTTTAATCCACATGAAGGCATATCTGAGGCTAGTAATCAAGCAGAGGGTGAGCAGAGACAAGGTCAATAAGGGGAAAAGGCCTACAGTTGCTGGAATAGACCCTATAGTTGCACAGTTTACACAGTTCCTCTGTACTCTTCAGGGACAGCCTGAACAGGTATGCCAACTCTACCTGTAGATGTTTAGAGAGAGGAATCAAGCGAGACTTTAAAAAGCTGAGAACCTATAGGGCTATAGATTTCTCGGGGACTACTGACCCTTATGTGGCTAAAGCGTACACGGAGTGTACTTCAACAGATGAATTGTTTTGATGAGCTGAAATTTGAGTATGCCATTTCCTTGCTCTAGGACAATGCCTACAAGTGGTAGAAGACTATTCCATAGGGTTTAGTAAAGCCTCTAGTTTTATCTTGGGTAGACTTCTAGATGGAGTTCCGGCAGAAATATGTCTCGACTGCATATTCTAATCAGAAATTACAGGAATTCTTAAGACTAAGACTGGGAAACTTATCAGTGATAAAATACAAGTAAGAATTCACCTGACTTGCTTACTATACTGGTACCATTTTAACTTTAGGGCGAGAAAGGTGCAAGAGATTTGAGCAGGGTTTGAAGCCTAGAATTAGATCTCTAGTACAATGATTTAATTATGATAATTTCTCAATATTGATGATGAATGCCTTGAGCCAAGAGTGTACGATTTAGGAAGAGGATGGGAACCGAGCCCAACAAGCTAGGAAACAGCCTAGAGGCCCTAGTTTTCCTTCCAATTTACAGAAGAGGGGCAATTTTAGAGGGTCATTTATACAACGATCCTCTAGATTTATACCACCGACACCACGTAGAGCATAGAGTGGACAATTTATTAGTCATAGCGGTTTTGAAGTAGGACTTTGATTATATCCCACATGCATTAAATATTAGTTAGGAGCTTGCAGAATGGGGACATGTTTAGATTATCATTACGGAAGAGCAGGACATTATGCTCGAGAGTGCCTGTGAGCTGCCGTATCCGTTTTCCGTGCTTTTAACGTGTTTTAACCTTTGAAAAAGCAAGCGTGGATTGTGGAGTCGCCACCTAATTTGTTTCTATTAATCCAATTGAATTAACTTTGAAAACTAGGAAATAAAACTTAGGTTTTCCAGAGTTGAAAACGACCTTAGTTTCTTCAGAGTGTGGGTTCGGGATTTTCAAATCTATTTGTATTCCATCTT
>CANYBF011435260.1:0-10068 GCA_948192965.1 Dalechampia spathulata | reverse complement strand
AGGGAGAATGCATAACATGAATGCATTCTCATAAATAAGCATTTTTCATGAAAATATGATGTTGATACAATAATTGGTATGATGTTTTGCACTCATGCAAATAAATGCTAAATTAACATACATACCATATCATTCATATTTATAATTATAATGATAATGATTTGACATTGTTAATAATGAAAATGACTTTGATGGAAATAATAATGATATTGAAAATGATATTGATAAAAATAATTAATAAAGATAAAAATGGCATATGATATACATTGAATGATGTATTAAATGATGCCTTATAGATAATTGATATTATATTTCAACTATTATTATTATATCATGAATATGTTAATGAAATTGTTTATGATGTTATTTGATTATTATATTTACATTAAATAATATACTAGCACCATTGAGTTTATACTCAGTGTTTGTCAATTGATAAACATAGGAACAAGCAAAGCCGAGGAGTAAGAACGTTAGTGACAGCAGCTGGACATTTTAAATAAGTTATTGGTAAATGGTTTAGATTTCTTCAAACTTTTATTTTTACAATACTCTTGTAACTACTAAAATAAGTACGTGGTAGTAATTAAGATCATGATTGATAGAAATTTTAAATAATTGATGGTATTATTAATTATGTTGGTAATAACTTATGACGATCCTTAAATATGTAAAATAATGATGAGTGTATATTAATAACTTTAATATGGTGATGCTTTAAATTATGATAGTATGATAATACCTAGGAATGTTAATGGATCAGATATAATTGAGGGATCGTATGCATGTTATAAATAGTTTTTGAATACATAGAAGAAAAAAAATTTTTTTTTACACTTAATCATAAATGTATGAAATCCTTTGTAGGATGATTATTGATTTTCTTGTGTAGATAATTAGTAATCATGCTATGGGAGCACGTTATGTAGCCAAAAGACATGACAGGAAATATATTAGAGACATCATCAATGAGACAGGTATGGAAAAGGCAAACGAGAGCAATTTTCCTTTTCCAGTAGGTTTAAAATTGAAATCAAATGAAGGATAACTATTACCTAATCCGGGTAAATATCGATGGTTAATTGGAAAATTGTTGTACTTAAACTTCACCATACCAGATATCACGTACTCATCATAACACTTAAGCCAGTACATGCTACAACCGAGGAAGTCGCATTTTGATGCAGCTTTGCATGTGGTTCGATACCTAAAGAAATTTCCTGACCAAGGTCTATTCTTTTCCTTAAGTTAAAGTTTTGAACTCAAAGCGTACTGTGACTCAGATTGGGCTTCCTATCTCACAATAAGAAAATCTTTGACTGGATACTGTGTGTTTATCGGACCAGCTCCTATTTCGTGGAAAACAAAAAAATAGGCCACGATTAGTCGATCTACAGCAGAGGCTGAATATAGGAGTGTGGCATCAATGGCTTGTGAATTAAAATGGATTTCTTACCGCTTAACCAATTTTTGAGTGTCTGTCCAACTACTAGTTGATATGTACTATGATAACCAAGCTACGTTGCATATAGCCACGAATCCAGTGTATCACAAAATAACAAAGCACATTGAAATCGATTATCATTTGATAAGGGATTTGGTGAAAGATGGTTTCTTATGCTTATCGCATGTAACAACTCAAGAATAGATTGCAGATTTATTGATGAAAGCCTTGAGTTTGAAGACTCATCTAAAGCTTTTTTCCAAACTGAAAGATTTGAAGCAAGGGAAGAAGGAAGATGTTTCAGTTTGAATGGTGGCTGATAAAATTCTAGGGTAATAGAAAGGTTGTTATTATGAGGTGGATGACATGGATTCATTTTCTGTTTTAAACCCTAAAAGAAGGGACCAGATCATTTAGAGTTTTCTAAAATATAGACAATTGTACAATACTAATTTAGTATATAACAGAATGTAGAACAATACAATACGTATGAAATGAATAATAAAAAAACAGAGTAAATACAATATTTTCAGTACATCTTCTATTTTAATTTTAAATGGTGATATCATTATTTCATGTTCTCCATAATTAAATGAACTATTCATTTTAGGTGGATGTTCAGACTGAATTATTTTATCTTTTACCTTCCATTCTATTTCTTTATTTCTCATAGTTATTGGATTTATATTTTTCTAATAAATTTGTTTAAACCAACTGAAAAATTTAATTTTTACTTGATTATTTTCTACAAACCTAATATATTCTTCTTTTAATTTATTAATATTATTATTTCTAGTAAGCTTTAATAATTTTTTTATATTTTTTGTAGCTGTTATTTCATTATAAAATTCTTCTTCATTAAAAACAAAATCTTTAGTTATGACATTTACTTCCCTATCTTAATTAATCATATTTTCCATTATAACAGATGTTATAGGTGATTCAGGTGACGAACTTATTTGTTCATTTTATTGGTTTGATCTAGGGTTTGGATCTAATGGCCCTAACTTATCATATAAATAATGTGGTATATTTAAGCTATAATCTATATTTTTTAATCTATGGCTTAATTCTGGTATATTAAATGTAGAGTATCTAGGTTTAATAAAAGTTTGCAACACTGGTTTAGGTTCATTATACGAGGTATAAATAACATATGGTATTTGTAAAGCCCTTCCTATATCTATAGTTGAATTAGTTAAAGATGTATCCGAATATCGTGAACTTATATTATGTCTAGCAAATTTTAATTTTACTTTTCCATCATCATATTGTTCTATTTTACTTAGGTTTATGTTTGGTTTTATTATTTTCTCAAGTTCAGGTGGAGGGATAGCTCCTTCTAAGACCCACTCATCTGGCAAAAAAATATCTTTCCATTGTATAGTTTTAGGAAATACAGTATTTGCTTTACTAACATCTGCTTGTAAAAATTTAGTTTCTCCCATTTTAGGTTATATTTTATATTTTGTAGAAAAAGTAGATATCATTAACTTATAATGTATTTTATATATTACAGCTACTAGAATATATCCTTCTAATATTTTATAATTATGAGTTTCTTTTCTAATACTACGCTTTTAATATATTTTCATCATTTAATGAGACAGTTATGTTTGGATGTATATCAAAAGAAATTGGTCATTCACTAAGACTTGTTTCAACTAATCCTAGCAAGGAATCTTCAAAATTTACAAATCTAGTATCTCTAATTACAGCTAAAATACTTGTGTTTAAACCTTCTCTAGTTAAAGGTTTTATACCAATTTGTATTAATCTTATATGTATATATTTAAGACCCTTGCTTTTATAGAAATTTGACATATTTTTTTTGAATATATAATTTATTTTAATAATTTTTAATTTTAAAAAATATTTTGTAGGAAGTAATATATTATATATTAAAAAGTAAAAAGTTACAGAATATCAAAAATGAAAAAATTGCAAAATATCCTTTATTGTTAAAAATAAAATATTTTTTTAAAAAAATATTTTTATAAAAAATAATATATCTAAAAGAATTTATTATTAAAATCAGATTTTTTAAAAATTTCACATATTTTTTTTATGAATATATAATTTATTTTAATAATTTTTATTTGAACGAATATTTTTTGTAGGAAGTAATAAATTATATATTAAAAAATAAAAAGTTAAAGAATATTAAAAATGAAAAAACTATAAAATATTCTTTATTATTGAAAAATAAAAATATTTTTTATTATTAGAAATATTTTATTATTAAGAAATATTTCTTTAGAAAATAAATCTAAAAGAATTTATTATTAAAATTAGATTTTTAAAAAATTTCACATATTTTTTATGAATTTATAATTATTTTAATATATTTTTTATTGATGATTTCATGAGATAATTTAAATTATATTTATTTTATGTAGTTATATTTGATTTGGATTGTATTTGGTTGATAAATTCTCATTAGATTTTGATTGATATTTTCTTATTTTGAGTCAATATGTTATTTTAAAAATTGTGATATTTTTATCAAAAAAAGTGATAATTGACAAAGTTAAAAAAAATAACTTTTTCACATGGTATTTTTAAAAATTTTCCTTAAAAGTATATGTTTAAAGTTTAAAAAATTTAAAATAAAGAAGGAAAATATTAATAAGATGTTAGATCTTAAGAGTTTTTAATCTTGATTTTGATAACAAATCATTAATATTACTAAGAATGTTTTCTAGAGTGTTTTAGATGTTTTTAATCAAATTTGATTTCTATGAAGAAAATTATTTTATAAAATATGAGCAATAAAAAGGTTTGATTTTTTAGAATTAAAGATGATAAAATTTCAAATTTGTCAAAACTATAAAGTTATAGCATACATCTCAATTCGAAAAAATGATATAATATTTCAAGTTTTGTAGTTTAAGTTATGATAGTTTGAAGTTAATTATTCTTTGCAATTTTTGTGTAAAATTATATTACTTTTTGACCGTTAGTGATATGTTATAAAGCATTATGTATATCTTGTAATATTTATTAAATATTTATTAATAAAATATATTATTTATTATTTATTTTTGTATTTAGTTAAACATATATTACTTAGAGCATCATGTATATCTTGTAATATTTATTAAATATTTATTAATAAAAGACATTGTTTATTATTAAGTACTGTATTTACTTAAATATGTATTACTTAGAGTATTAAGCTAAATAATAAATTCCACAATATTGAAGCAGTATAAAAGAAATCATAAAGTGTTTATGGTATGAGATTCTTATTGTCTGCAAATGTTCAATATATAAATCATCTTTGATCAGAGTATTAATAAGAATAAATATTATTAATATAGATAGATCAACACATGTCATACTTCCTTTAGGGAGTGTTTCTCATGCATTATGATAAAAGATGTCTAAAGTAAACATGTGAATGAATATTAGAGTACTAATTCATTAGAGACCTTGCCAATGAGATTTTATTTGAATAATTAATTTATATTTATGAAATCATATCTTATTCAAATAAGTAGTGTAATTATCCTTAGACTTGAGATATAATAGTCATCTTAACTATAGATTGTTATAGTTTGTCTCTTATCCTTTATTTATCTATAGAAGGCATTCATAAATGGAAGAATGGGTATAATGTGAAGTAGTTAAAGGTGTTTATATATATTAATAAATGATTCATCATCCTATATTAATCATAAGCAATTATCTCATTGTTCTTGCAATAATCTACTATTCAAAAATCTTTGATTAAAGTAGAATCCTTAATGGTGGATGAGATTCACAAAGGCATTTTAAGATTAAAGATTATAGTGCATGAATTAGCAAATTTAGGGTATGATTTAATATTACTTGATTATGTATTGAGTTGACAATAATCCATTCTCAAATCCAAATGAGATAGAGAATGGTGAAAGGAATTTATTACACCATTAACTAATATAGAAGAGTTGAAGTCAAATCATTAACCTCTTAGCATTTAAGTAGTCATTATATGTGAATAAATACCACTCTTGACTTACATAAAATGTATTGATTAAATGATATTTAATGATATATTTGGTATGTTTTCAATATGTTAAGAATCTAAAAGATCACACTTATAAATATGGACATAAGGTAATTACGATAGGTTTTTAGGCTTATATGATAAATTGTAAAAATGTTTTGGTTGCAAGCTTAATCTACATGAATCGAGCTTGAGAAGTTTAAGAGTTCATGTGATTTAAAACTATCACATATCATGCACATGTTAAAAGCATGTGAAAGTCATATGCCAAAGGGCACATGTGTGACTGAAGTTATAAGGCATCCTTATAACCTTAATTATTGATTATAAATATTTCATTAAAATTAAAATTAAAATTAGGAAAACAAATTTGTTCCTCTTGTTTTAGCCAAATTCTCTCCTCCCATTAGTGCTCTTCTATTTGATAATTCAAGAAGAATAGAAGGAAAATCGAAACATAAAGTCATCTAAAATTGAAACATAAAGCCATGTTCCCTTTCATACTAATACATTATATAGAAGATTAAAGTTATTTTTAATGTTTTAAAAAAGGAATAACTAGTGTTGCATTTAATATCATTGTAATGTCTTTTCGAGCTAGGATAATTATCAATTGATTTCTTCAATTATTATATTTATTCATACAAAAATCCTTATCAAGTTGATTTAAGCATATAATTTTCTAAAACTCTAGTGTGATGTGATTGAGTATTAGGAATCAAATTAAGAGTCAAATTCCTTTATTGTCTTTGATGTTCTTGAAAGGGGCTTATATATGAGCCTTGGGAAGACACATTATATAGTTTTTAATATAAGCCTTGAGAAAATACTAAGATTTAGTTTTTGTGAGTAAAATCATTAATTATAGTTAAAAAATAAATTAATGAAAACTTAAGCAATTTGTAGTAAGTGGATGTAATAATTTCTTAATCAAACCATTATAAATTCAATATTATTAATTTATTTCATTTCTTGATTAGTGTTTTTACGTTTTTAGTTGTTACTTCTAGGATTTCATTTAGTTTTAGAGATTTTGGTTTTATCTTTCAATAATTAATATTCTTAAAATTAATATCAAAGTGACAATATAATATTTAGAGGTTTAATTTTATACCAAATCCATCATCCTTTGGGGATCAACTATCCTTATTAGAAGCATACATGGAGACATTCTTGGATAATAATGGTGTTAATCTTTGGAAGATTATTGAAAATGAAGGTTGGATTATCAAACTTGAGAATTAATGACATGAACATAATAAATATTTATTTACTTTGAGTATTAAAGTTATGAGTATCATGAGAAATTATTTTTGATAATTTAAATTATGATAAAATTTTAAATTTTTATAATGCTAGAAATATATAATGATATCTTGAATCTATGTTATTAACTCTCATTATTAAGATAATGAAGTTGTGCATATTAAAAATGATATCATTCTTCAAGTTAATGGATGAAGATAAATGGAATAAACAATTGAAGAAAAATGACACATGTTTCATTGTTCTTGTTGAGGATAATGAAAACCAAGAAAGAAGAGAAAGGAGTATGAAATGTTCAACCTTAATAAGCAATAAGGATCATAGTAATGATATAATAACTACATATTCATAACCTTGTGATAATGATATGGATATTAATGGTGAATTGCCTTATGGTAAATTGTTAGGCACTCTTAGAATAATGCATAAAAAATTTTCAAATACTCTCAAGAACAATAAGGATTTCAAAAATGATTTTCAATCTTTAAAAATAAAAAATGACTTTTTTGAAAGGTAAAACGAAGACTTTAAAGAATGAAAAAGATTGTTTTATTTCTTTTATAAAAGTTTTAGAAAAGAATTTTAATGATAAGAAAAATTAAAATGAAGTTTTAAATGAGCATAATGCATATTTTTCTAAAAGAAATTGATAATATATTAAATAATCAAAAAAATTGAATGATAAACATGATTTAGGTTTTGATCATGCATGCACTTCTACAATCACATCCACCAAATTCACATTTATTAAAGCCAAAAAATCTTAAGCTACCTAATCTCATTGCATTAAAACTCATAAGTTACAATCATGTCTCATACAAGGGAAATGAGAAGAATGGAAAATAAAACAGGGCTAGAATTAATTATTCATTCATTTATAAAATAATAGATGACTTTAATCTTCTAAAGCTTTAAATGTTCCTATTCTAAATAAACTATATAGAATGCATCATTCACTTAAGCAAATTATTTTTAAAGCTAATTATCATTCTTACATGGTGAAACATTATGCTCATAATTCTAGAAGGCAAGCAGTAAACACATCTATATAATTCCATGATACATATTTATATTATAACCAACATGATCATGTTATGAACAATTGCAATGCTTTATATTCTAATGGAATGTATGCTTTAAAAGTTAACTCCCAAGGGTCCAAGTATATTTGGATACCAAAAATTTGAAATTAATTTAATTTTTTAGGGGAACAATATACCAATCAAATAAGCCTTTTAAGGAAAAAAGTCTTAAAAGTTTGAATGGTAAATAAAGAACCAGGATATGATACTTAGAGAAGATGGTGTACTATTGAAGAAATATCAATCGTTGTCAATATTTAATACAAAATTAATGAAGAATATTTTTGAATGATGAAAATGCACATGAGCAAAATTTCATAAGTATGAATACAATCTTAAATGTACTCAAAAGGATGGTAAAATATCAAATATACTAAGGCAAGAGTCATTACACAAGGGGTATAAAAGAAACGTGGTACATGTTTCTTACATTCATTTTGTTTATGAGTAATTGATGTTTGAAATATGCTTAATTTTATAGGTATACATGATTAAGTATCTTTTACTTTTGCCTTCGTCATGAATTTTAAATTACTTCAAAAGGATGTTAAAATTACATTTTAATGATGTTATTGAAAAAAGGGTTTATAATAGCCATTTTTAGTTTTAAAAAATTTGATTTGTTAAGTCATATTTGCAAATTGTTTTGTATATTCCAAAAGTGAAATTATTTACTAATTACTCTAGGTGTTAATCAAACATTATATGGACTCATATTATCACACTCGTGACTTGGTATAACATGCCTCCCGTAGTGTAATTATTAATCTTCCTTAATAGAAAACCAATAATTACCCTACAAGGGATGCTTAACAAAAAAACCATGAACTATCTCAAGCATACATAACATACGTAGTGAATAAAACTTCAACTTATATCATTATCATAATCAAGCATGCAATTATCTTGTATCCATAGTTTTGATACCAATAAAAACATGTCATATATATGTATGTAGCGGAAACATGTAATGTCACTAATATTTTACTACCATAGTACAAACAAAGTGGAAAGTTGCACGAGCCACGGAATAAGAGCCTGTCTGTAGTCTAAGACCTCTACCGACGAACTATCACAGGTCTCCTACTGCTGCCCCTAGTTCCCTTGATCTCTCGTGCTGCTAGTGCTTATGTTCATCAATTGATAAACGTTGATTATAAAATTCAATGGTGCTAGTAAAACAATTAGCATGTAATATTCATATCATAGCACAAATCATATCATTCCATATAACTACTCACTGGGATGCATAATTTTTTCAGATAATTTGTTACATCCTGAATTTAGTGGTTCATTATGCATTCATAAATTGGTGTTATGTCATGTTTTATATGATATTGGCGTGAAAATAATATGAAATTATGATTATGTTGATAAGTATATGATAAGAATTGAGTTTAAAGCTCAAAAGAGGAAATTGAAAATTTTACCAAAACCATTGAGACGGACTCTAATCGACACTAAAATGATGATTTCTATGTTAAAAACATTGAATTTTATTGAATGGTTTTGACCATAGTGCTTCTATTAACTTAAATTAGATATATGCAAAAGTTAGAAAAATTGAAATTTTGGGTCAATTATGATATCATAATTGATGAAGGTGACATATGCGAATGAAATTAAGGTGATTTTAAGGAATTTGGAAATGAAAAATTAAGAATTAGTAATGAATTGGTGAATTATATAATTAATATTAATAATAGAAAGTATAATTAGAATTTTAAATTTTATGACATGATGATGTCATGAATACTAAATGATGATGTCATAAATAGAAAATTAGAAATATGAGAATAGAATTAAGATATGATATATTAAGTTAATATATATATAAATAAATATAAGTGGAATTGGTAATTGAAAAAGTGTATAGAAAGTTGAAAAAGTAGTTTTGGAAATGGTGTTAGTGGGTGGAGAGAGAGTGTAAGAATATTAATTAATTTGTTTGGGAAAATTTATGGATGGTATTTATAATTATATAAGGTGCATTTAAGTATTTATTTAAGTCTATAATATGAAATTTAGGATTTTGATTGGAGGATTTTAAAATAAATTAAGAAAATAATTAAGTTTAGGGGCTTAAGGGGTGCTTTTGAGTTGTTTAGAGACTAATTTGGAAATTTATCCAAATGGACTTCATTTCATCTGAATTTAATTCTCATTTAACCTTAATTTTACTTAATAATGCATCTAAAACATTATTTGGCCGAGACAAACCCTTCCTATCCCTCACTCCTCTCTTAACCTTACATTTTTCTAAAAGCTTATCTTCTTCTTATCCT
>CANYBF011435179.1:0-12735 GCA_948192965.1 Dalechampia spathulata | reverse complement strand
CCAAAATTAATTACATGTAATTATTTTATGACTTTTCTAGAATACTTGAGCCACTGTAAAGCATCAAATACCACTGGATATGATAAAAATACAACGCAATATGGTCCAAAATATGGTTTTTCTGGAAAAATGTGAACTATGCGTGCCACACATCAGGCTATGTGCGCTACACATGGACAAGGTGTGGCGCACATAGCATGACATGTGGCGCACATGGCCTCTGGATCTGCAAGAAAATTCAATCTGTCAGTACAGAATCAAATTACAGACCAAAATAAGCATGTTTAATGAAGACAATACCTCATTTTGACCTCGTTTCGGCCTCTGGTTTGATGAACCAAACAATTAATTAAGCAATTAATTGAAATAATTAATTTTAAGACTAAAATCAAGTAGATCTGGGCAATTTATGATAGATCCAGAACCCCAAGTGCATGGAAAAGCTACTGGAGTCATTGGAAAATTCAAAACCGAAGCGGTTCGGGTTGAAATCGGGTTTTTCTGTGAAAATCGGGATCTATGTGCGCTGCACATAGATCTATATGCACCACACATAGGGTATGTGTGGTGCACATAGATGTATATGTAGCACACATAGTTTGAAAAACCAAAGCAAAACTAAAAATTTTTCAGTATAAACCCTAGATCCGACCCCGATCTAGGCAGATCGGACCCAAAACCGGGTTTAGCTCAAGGATTTGCATCCAAATCATAAGAAAAATAATTTTTGAGTAAAAATTATTTAAAATCTGGCTTGTTTAAGGCAGATTGAGGGCACTCAAGGCATGGAAAGGCCTTGAATGACCCTAAAATGGCCAGATCGGGAAGAAAACCGAAGAAAAAATGTGAGTTTCTTTGAAAACCAAGGCCTATATGCGCAGCATATAGTCTTATGTGCACCACACATGTGCTACATGTGGTGCACATAGGTCTATATGCGCAGTATATAAACCCAAAAAATAGAGGAAAATGGAAGAAAAATGGAAAATTGGGAGGATTTACCTTATTCCAGCGGCTTTTCTTCTAAGATCTTGCTTCTTTCCGAGTGTAGAGAACCTAACTAAGCCAATTTAGTCCATAAATCCAAGTGATTTAATTAATTAGGGGCCTAATTAATTTATGGAAGTAATTTGGCAGAGTTTTGCCTTGCCTTTGGCAATTTTTCGGATCCATTTTATAGACCCCAAGCTCTATATTTATAGAGCCAAAATTGGGCATGGCAATTTTGTAATTTTTACCCGGATTTGAAAATTTTTAGACCTGTGTGCGCAGCCTATAGTTTGGAAACCCTCGCGTAGGGCCCACTGCGGTCACTTCCGGGATGCGCCCCGAAGCGTATAAGCGTTATTCGACTTGAGGAACAACTTTGTAGAATAAAGTTTTTCTAAATTCAGTCCCGAGAATGCTCTCGACCAAACGTCTTTACTATGCAACGTGCGTAGACTATAGGGCTATGTGCTACGCACGTTGCATTTTCGACCTATGCGCTCCGCCTCGTACAGGTGGAACAGGATGCGTACCATATATCCAGGAAAATGTAAACGACATTTCGAGAAACTTTACAGTTATAAGTTTTCTCAAATTTGGCCCCGAACATCGAGTTTTGCTTAATGGGCCCATTTTAGGCCCAACAGGCTCATT
This sequence comes from Dalechampia spathulata, assembly GCA_948192965.1. Lineage (NCBI taxonomy): Eukaryota > Viridiplantae > Streptophyta > Magnoliopsida > Malpighiales > Euphorbiaceae > Dalechampia > Dalechampia spathulata. The sequence continues at coordinate 11,094 of CANYBF011435179.1, read as the reverse complement.
AAGGCCAAAATGTGGCATACGGGATGCCGTAGGTCGTGCCTCGCGTAGGCACTAGTGAAAATGTGTTTTGTATGTACAGGACACTCGAAATTGGCTAAGTCGGGTGGTGGGCCCACTTGTATACTATTCATGATGAATAGTACCCTGGTGGGCCCCACAGCATAAAAGGGCCTAAAAGGTGGCAAATAGCATGCCAAGCGCTTTGCCTTAAGTAAGGCAGCATATAGGATGCGTTCTGCGCATAAATGACATTTAGAATATATTAGAGTGGGTAGCAGGCCCCACTAATGTCTGGTGGGCTCCACAGCGCGGTAAGCCTAGAAATGTGACATTCGGGATGCCACAGAGTGTGCCTCGTGTAAGGCAGCAGCGGAATGTATTCTGTAAGTACAGAATACACAAAATAGGCCAATAGGGGTATCAGGCCTCACTAGTGCCTGGTGGGCCCCACCTGTGTACTATTCATAGTGAATAGTGACCTAGGTTCGAGATGCAATATTTTGCATTCTGTGCATCCTACCACGCGTAGGTAAGCATGAAATGTATTCTGTAAGTACAGAATACGCAGAATAGGCTAATAAAGGCTACGGGCCCCACTAATGTCCTAGGTGGGTCCGGAAGATGGCATTTGCGATGCCAAGCGCTGTGTCTTGCGTAAGGCAACTGGAAGATGTATTCTGTAAGTACATAATACATAGAATAGGTTATCAGGGGCTGCGGGCCCCCCTTTTGCCTAGTGGACCCCACCTGTGCACTATTCATGGTGAATAGTACCCAGGGCAAAAAATGCAATGCTTTGCATTTCAAATGATTTGCCTTACGTAGGTAATAGAGAAGGGTGTTCTGCATGTACAGAACCCTCAGAATAAGTGGTGGGTCCCGCCAGGCACCATGGTGGGCCCTACCAGTTCTGAGGTGTTCTGTGCATCAGAATACACAGAGGGAGACTACAGGGGCCTATGTGCATAATCGGGGTCGATACGGGGACTAAGATCGAGCTGAATCAATAGAAGCCCAAAATTTCACGGTGGTGAAAAAGTCAGGGTCAACAGTTTGCCCCCTAATCAGAACCATTTCGAGGCGACACGTGCGTAAGTCATCAAAATGCGATCTGATCATAACATGACTTTTCATAAGGAGTAGGAAGCATACCTGACTCGTAGGGGTGCTCGCGTTGAGGCTTAAATCCCAATTTTGCCATTGGGAGCCTGGTGCTCTGGCTGGAAGATCAAAGCTGATCAGAGAAACCCAATTCTGTCACTGGGAGCCTGATGCTCGGGCTAGATGATCAAGGCTGATCGATGGTCCTAAGCAAGACTAATGGCAACGCCGCGAGTCAATCATCTGAAGTCAACATTCAGATGCCTATGCGTTAGGATTTAGGAACCAAAGGCTTGGCTCTGTGATCTCTGCTGGATCGTATGGTCAACTGTGGGACCTGGACGACCATCTGCTGGGTCTATTCTCGCGCCATCATATAAATGTCAAATATCTCTGAAACGGCTTCAGGATCCTCTACGGGGTCTCTGATATTTTTGGTCGACGGTTTTAACCAATAAATACCCTAGATTCATAACTGAGGGCTCGACGTTCAGGCTACTCCGATCAGGGTTGATCGATGGTCACTGCGAGACCGATGGCTTACTTGCGAGTAAATCATCTGAAGTCAGCATTCAGATGCCTATGCGTTAGGGTTTAGCAGTCAAGGGCTTGACTTGGTGATCTCTGCTGGATCGGGCAGTTCTACAGCAGAACCAGAGGTGACCTTCTGCTGGGTCTGGGTGATCAACCGTCAGATCTTGTTCTCACGCCATCAAATAAGTGTTGTCTGTCTCCAAAGGCTGCATTTGGGACCCTCTGTCGGAATGCAACACTATATGGTCAATGGCTTGACCAAAAGTCAAAGGCTTGACTGCTTTTGATCATATGTTGGATCAATTTCCTGTCTTTGCCAGACATAGGAAAACAATTTATCAGTGAAATTGATATTGAAATAGTCCAGGAAAAATACCTAAATTTTTAAGTATCAGTCTGCTGCATTCTGACTGATTTTCTGGATTTTTCACACACTGCGGCTCGTGAAAATTAGGCTCGGTGGAGCAAATGACCTCGAAAAATTTTGAAATTTTTGCCAGAGGCCTAATTCTTCATGTGCATCTTTATGGGACCCAGGCATACATTAGCAGGAGTGCACAGTGTTAGGCGCATGTTAGCAAAAATTGTAACATGCGGTGCACGTTCCCCTATGTATGGCACACATAGCTTGGAAATTTTATATTTCCGGGCTTCCAACTCAAAAATCACTTTGTTTCCCTTTGAAAACTCGATTTTCTCTGAAACCCCAAACTGAAAACTTTACTTTTTTGCAAAAATGGCCAGAATTAGGATGCAACCAACCCTTCAGGATCCCGAATCTGTCCCGAGTTACACTCTAACCGAGCTTACAACTCGTGATGCTTATTTTGGATCCCATTTTGGTGATGCAATTGTAGAGACTTTAGCCATAGACTTGCATCGGTCTCGAGCTCCCCTTGAGAAGGTGAGTTTTTTGCGACTCAGCTCGATTTTTTGGTTTTATGGTTTTTCCAAAAATTGAGTTTTAGGATATTTTTGATGTGTTTAGGCTTGTGTTAGGCTAGAATTTTATGCTAGGCTGAAGCTAGGCTTCGGTAGGCTCGTGTTTGTCTGATTGGTTCGACGAAAATTAGATTTTTTGACGTAGGTTTGAGCTACATGTAGCGCATATAGCACTATATGCGCCATATGTAAGCCATGTGTGGCGTACATAGTGCTATGTGTAGCATACATAGCACAGAAAAATGATCTAAACAGCCCATTTTTCAGTCATTTTTCAGAGAATTACGCGTTTTAGGGCTTCATAGGCATGAATAAATGCATTTAGGGCTAGGAGGAGGAGCTCTGTACCTTAGAAATTATTCTGTGCACTCTGTAATTCAGTCTGAAGTTTGATCTGAATTTTGTATTTTACAGAGAGAGCGGACAGTGGTAAGCAGCGGCAACATCCGCGGTGTCTTTGAATGGTACTCCCAGCTACCTAGGGAGATCCGTGCAAGAGTGGATCGAAGCTGTTTTGGTCCGTATATCACCTGCTTCACTAGCGTGGAGAAGAGATGCAACAGGCTCATCATTACTTCCATGATCGAGCAGTAGATGGATTCCATGCATACCTTCCACTTGCCAGTAGGCGAGATTGCAATTACCCCGGGGATGTTTGCTGGAATCACCGGGTTAGAGTATGCAGGACTGCCTGTCCAGTTTGATGCTAGGTTGACATCACCTCGCTGGCTATATGGTGCAATCTTTGACCTCCTAGGGGTGTCACCCAATGTTCAAGGAGGGCATAATATTTCTTATGATTATCTCTGAGAGGCTGTACTAGCAGAGAGGCTTGGTCAGACAATCTCTACAGATTAGTATACCTACAGCTTTCTGCTGTATGTGCTGGGGTGTACACTGTTCAATGATAGCCGGAACAGCGTCCACATGTCAGTGTTATGGGCCCTCCATGACTTGGAGTCCATAGGGCGATATGATTGGGGTAGCGTTGGCCTGGCCCACCTGATACAGGGGCTCGATTTCTGTAGTAGGCACTGTAAGGACCGCTTCATCGGGTGCTGGTAAGTCGTAGAGGTAAGCAGAATTATATTAATTCTGTTACTATAGTATCTATCCATATCTTGCTAACTATGCGTATTAACCTTGCAGATCATGGCGTATGAGTTTGGGTTGCTGCCAGAACCCGATATTCCATATGAGGTGCCATTTGGTTTCCCTCGTATACGGGCGTGGTGTGTACCAAGGCGAAGGCTCGACTATACAATGGACGAGTTGAGGGAGCACCTCAATAATTTGACCTGGGACCAGGTAAGAAGAAATAATTTAATTAGCATTAAACTGTATTGAACTGGTTTGAGAAATACCTGTGCAGGTGTCTAATTTCTTTTTATTATTGGAATAGGTGTGTCCCTTTCCTTGGAGTAATATGCATCTGAGGCCGGAGTATGTGATGACTTTGATGCATAAGGATGAGCAACATATGTTGCTAGAGGGGCCTGAGAGTAGACTCTTTTATTTAGGCGAGCGCATTGTGGACTGGTATCTGGGGCTGGAGAGTCGGGTGGAGCCTGCTGCACCACCACATGTAATGTTCTGGGTGTCTTGTACTGACACAGACTCAGAGGTGCTTGCTGGATTAACTGGCATTCCCGGGCGGGAGCATCTATTAGACTCAATTATAGATTATCCCTCTTTCATTCAATTGAGGTTGTTGGGACCTGTGGAGCTCTCCACATGTAGGAACCAGCGTGACCAATTCAGTGGGACCAGAGGGAGATCCACTTCCCATGGCAGTCAAGGTGGACGTCATGGCTCGTCAGGAATCGGGAGTTCTCAGGATGGTAGTGCTTCAAAGAGGTCCCGTGATTCTGGGGCAGGTGCAGTGCCACCGATGACAATGTCAGCCACTCCGGAGGTGCCTCCAGGATATGGATGTCCGGCAGACTTTATAGAGGGTGAGCTGATGTGGCCATAAAACCCTCTAATCTTTACTTATGACGCAACTGGGCGTCCTTATGAGACTTCCTTCCCGGTGCCAGCAAGGAGTGAGATTGAGTTTGATTGTCACATCCAGCCCATACCTAGGAGGACATGCTCCCGTAGCACAGATAGCGGCCCAGAAAAGATCGATGCCAACACCACAAAGGATGCATCATGTAGATGTCGTATGGGGACACGCCTCTAAGCTTAATGGTGGTGCGATGAAAATAGCATGATATGCTAAAACACCTTGGATAAACATGCACATACTCAAGCAATATACGATAACAGGCAATTCCGTGACTGATATATATAAAACCTATTATGATTCTTACAACAAGTGAATGTGTACATAATTACCACCTAAAAGCTATACAACTAAAGTACAACTACTGCCTCACTCATTACACAGCTAAAAAGGAGCCGGAGTATGCCTCAGAAGTCCCGTACCAAGTCGAGATCTGTCTATCTTAGTTGACGACCCCTACTTCTGCTTTAACTGCTCACCCGTAGGCTCGGTACCTATGTTCATCAAATGATAAATGCTGAGATAAACTCAGTGGTGCTAGTGAACATGAAACAAGTATATAACGGACATAGTCAACTCATTCATCACATATCAGTATAACATAAAAGATAACCAAACAGTAACATTAGAGCATAAATCCAATCATCAGAAGTAGAAGTGCAAGTATGCATGTTTTCCTTCTCATCCACATCTCTCACTCACTCTAATTTTCCTATGATTGTGCACATTCCTTTCGCACATACTGGGTCCCTGTAGGTACCAGTACTCATCTCCCGTAGGAGGACATATAACTGTAGGGTGCACGGCACCCATTACTTACTATAGGTCTCGAGACTCATCTCCCAGAAGGGAGGGCATTAATCTACTTGATTCCTCATAAGAATCGCATCATGTATATTGACCCAGTATGCCTAGAGCTTAGCTCTGCACTCATCCATCTCTTTCTTATTCTCGTTAATCCATCCATTCTCCTTTCTCATGCATGTTCTCATGGCACAAGCATCATTTCATACATATATAACCATCAAATAAACTATGGAGGCATCACTAACAATATAACAGAAAGAATCATCTATATTGAGACCTTACTTCAGTCCCAAGATATCAAAAGGAGCCATTAACGAAACAATAAACATCGACCTAGCACAAACCTGAAGTCAAGTTGCTTCAAATAAAAGCTTGGAATCTCTCCTCAATTAATTGGCTTAGAAACTTCTAGCACCCGTAATCTATCGGCACTAAGGATTCTGCTTCTAAAAGACTTAGAGGGATTAAGAGGGTTTAGAAAGGGTTTTAAACTGAGAAGGGAGGAAGAAACTGTTAATATTAGCATTTGACTTATCAAACTTAAGTCGCATACGGCCGTACCACCACCCGTACGCTTGTACCGAACTAAAACTTCTGATGCACACTTTTTCCTGCGAGGGATGGTACGCCCGTACGTCCTCGATTCACTTGATGCACCCAAATTCATGCGAGTTGGCGTCCGGCTGTACAACCTTTTAGTACGCTCGTACGCCTTCTCCCCTTTTTGGTACACCCGTACGGAATCCCGTACACCCATACCAAAGCCTAAACTTACCCTTCGACCATCTCAACTCCTTCCCTTACCACCTAAACACAACCAACTCATCCTAAAACCTATGTTCCCTCACTCCTAAACCAATTACACCAGTTCTAACATACATATCAGCACAAGGCATGCATAATACATCACATCATCCACCATATGCCGTCAACCACATACACATATTACCATATACGAACATACACATACACATACATACATACATAAACAAATGCAGCAACAGACACATCATAAACATGCATTAATCTAAGTCTACCAGGGTGCCTAATGTGGATGTGACATTGATCCTCCAAAAATGACCCACGTGAGTATGCATGTTTTGATGTATCTTTGATTTCAGTGGTCTGACATATGTTTTGATCTTGTAGGTGCGTCGAGATGCTATGGCAGATGCTTCAAGATTACTGATGGGACTATGTCGTTATCATGCGTCTGAGATGCTGGATGCCTAAGTAAGTACCTGTTATGAAATGCAAATGCATAAGTATGCATGGATGCATGACTTATATGCATATATGCTTGTGTTTGCAGTCCAGCAGGCAAGTGGAGCAGGAGGAGCGCGACCGCTACATCCAGATGACAGAGCAAATAGGATGAGAAATTGCTCAACTGATAGCGCATCTAGAGTGCTCCAACATTGAGGTCCCAAATAGTCCGAGTCCTGAAGATGATCATTCTGGTAAGGATGATGCATAAAGATCATGTGACATCAGACTCTCATATGCATGATGTCAGAATTTTGTAACTATGTATTAGAGTAGAATAATGTGTTACAGACTGGCATTGCGTGCCTAGTGCGTCAGGGCTGTTGTGTACCAACTGTGTGAACAGTTAAAAACTTGGACTGTGTAACTTTTGGATTTATTAGTGGAATCCAATGCTGTTTGCTGCTTATAAATACACCATGCATTTTGGTTTATTGGCAAAACATAACTCATCTACTTTTCTTTGTAGAAATTAGATATACAATGACTCGACAATCATTATCTACCTTCCGTACTCTTTCCCGTCGTTGGGGTTACCTGTAGCATGACAGCCATGCTGACAGTGCCGGTGCCTGTTGGAGATGCGTTCTCATATCTGATCAGGGCTTTTGATATCAATCCGTTAGAGGCGGGATCTTTTTTGACCACAGACGGCTCTATAGATATTGTCACCCTTTTCTGGCTATGCAGTCAGAAATCTGTAGAAGACCTGTCATGGCTGAGGGTAGTTGGATTTGGATTGTTGTCACAGTTCCTATTCGTCGATCCATCCGGTCATGGAGACCTGTTGATCGGGCCTGTGATAGACTAGATTATGGAGGGTCGGACCCCTTTTCCCATGATCATTGCGGAGATAATCTTTGGTTTAGACAAAGTGAAGCATTGATGGTTTGGGCACTTTAGTGGCAGTCTGATTCTTCTACAGGTGAGAATTCTAAGCCGCCTTTGCAGGTTTTCAACTTAGAAAAGTTACATTTTTGCCCTAACTTTTGCATGAGTCACCTTTTGTAAGGTTTTCGGCTCATCGGGCTTTTGTTTTGCTTCAAGACCCTAATTTTTGCCTGAACTGCCTCCTTGGGTTTTTAGCTCAGCGGGTCGCTCTAACTTTTACCTGAGTAGCCTTTTACAAGGTTTTCAACTCAGCGAGCTTTTATTTTTATTTTCTTTTATTACAGGTTTGGCTTCAAGAGAAGCTTGGGATCCTGGCACCGCCAGCAGGTGATTTTGAGAGGTACACACCTCATAGCCATATGCGTCGAGGCTATGCTTTCAGCGAGGCGAAGACAATGAACTTCCAGGGCTGGAATGAGTGGATGGGGACCCGACCTAAGAGTGAGATCAGGTGGAGCTGTCCCTAATGGCGTATACAGCATGTGACTGTAATGACCTACATAGATTGTATTCCACTGCCAGGATTCAGGCATTGTACGCACTACAGTCCTGCTAGGATATGTCATCAGTATGGCCAACGACAGACCATACCTCGGCTGACAGAGTTTGAGGGAGGTAGGCTGGTGCCTCGCTTTGTGGAGCACATGGAAAGGACCTGGCCTCGTCGCCGAATAGCACTGGTGGAGATTCTCGGAGCTGGACCTGCCACTAATGATGAGTACAAGCTGTGGGTGCTGCACCAAGCTTGAATCCTGTACTATAAGATATTGTTAGGCAACAATATATAATAAAGAATGATAATGCTTTGTGTTTGCAACTAGTATTACTTAAGGCTAAGTTTATGAACATGCATTCCATTTGCATTAATGAGATTAAAACATTTACATGAAAATGTTAAAACCAACACAGAAGTTCCAGATACGCATCAGACTCAACCTCTGTTATTGACCAGCCTCATGTAAGATTTTTTGATCAACTATTTTAACGCTCTCCTTTTACTTTTAAAGAGCTCTAACTTTTACATGAGCTGTCCAAGTGGATTTTCAACTCATCGAGCAAATGTTTCTCTTTTTTGCCTTAACTTTTGTGTGAACTGCCTATGTAGGTTTTCAGCTCACAAGACTTTTCATTTTTATTTTGCTTTTCTTTTTGCCCTCTGCTTTAGACAAAGTATTTCTTCAGCCAGTTAAGGTTGACAGGTTCTGAAAATTCATTCCCTTTAGAGAGGATCTTTTTAACTAGGAATGGGCCTTCCCAGTTGGGCCTGAACTTTCCGCAAGGATCACGAATAGTCAGCCTGACTTGCTTCAGGACCAGATCACCTTCCTATATGGCTATAGGTTTAACCTTTCTGTTGAATGCGTTTACCATGTGCTTCTTGTAAAGCTGTAGGTGATATGGAGCTTGCAATCGCTTCTCATCAATGGTAACCAGCTGCTTGTACCTGGCCCTTTTCCACTCAGCTTCTGGCAACTGAGCTTCTAGAATGACACGGAGTGATTTCAGCTCCACTTCAATTGGTAATACGGCTTCTGTCCCGTAAACTAGAGAGTAGGGGGTGGCACCCGTGGGACTCCTTATAGTGGTTCTGTAACCCCATAAGGCGAATGGCAGCTGCTCATGCCAATCTCTGTAGGTCTGTACCGTTTTGCTAAGATGCGCTTGATTGTCTTGTTAGCCACTTTGATTGCCCCATTAGCTTGAGGGCAGTAAGGAGAGGATCAATGGTGCTCAATCCCATATTTTTCCAACAAGTCTGCAACTTGGGCCTGGAACTGTACTCCATTATCTGACACTAGGTGATACGGCACCCTATATCGGCATATGAGATTCTTCTCTATAAACTTGGCAACCTATCTTGCCCCCAGTTTACCATAGGATTCAGCTTCTATCGACTTAGAGAAGTAATCAATGGCTACCAGTATGTACCGATGTCCATTAAATGCGTTAGGATGAATCTCACCCATGATGTCAATTCACCACGCTAAGAATGGCCAAGGCGTTGTCAAATTCTGCAATTCGACCGGTGGTAGATGACTCAGGTCTCCATGAATCTGGCATTCATGGCATCTCCATACAAACTGTATGTAGTCTGTTTCCATAGTGAGCCAGAAATATCCTTGGCGTAGGATCTTCTTGTAAAGTGCAAACCCATTCATATGGGGCCCGTATACACCAGCATGTTCCGTTTCCATGACTGATTCAATGTCTTTCCCCAATATACATTGAAGTTGTTCTTTTGTAAAGAACACCCTGATGCCAGGTGAAGTTGGCTGCTAGCTTGCGTGGAGCTAGCTTATCCGTTCTATTAGCTTCCTCTGGATAAGCATCAGTTGTTAGAAAATTCATGATATCTGCATACCATGGGGTCTCATCTTACTGGTTTAGCACCATAACTCATTCTCCAAAATAGCAAGGAATCCTTGACTGCTCGATGAATACAGGTCAAATTTGACTCTCCGGTTGCTCACAGACTGAAGTTAGTGTGGCCAAAGCATCGACCATCTGATTCTCTTCATGCTGCACGTGAATAAATTGGCAGGAGCTGAAATTGCTGACCATGAGCTTCATGTATTCAGCATAAGGCTTGAGCCTTTCCTCTTTGACTTCCCACTCAGCCATGGATTGGTGAATGACGAGCATCAAATCACCAAATATCTGCACATCTTGGGCATCAATCATCAGCAATGCTTCTAGCTCAAAGAGACATGTTTCATAGTCAGCCATATTATTGGTGATTGAGAAGCTCAGCCGCTTTGAAAGCATTATTAGTTCGCCTTCAGGAGTGATTAACATAACTCCTATGCCTGCACCCCTTCTGTTGACTGCGCCGTCAAAGTGCAACTGCCATTTTTGGACATCAACTGCCCCCAAGTGCTCATCTAGGAAGTCCAGTTTAAAGTCTCAGAGTCATTCATCAGCCTGGATGCTAGGAACTTGGCAATTGCTCTGCCTTTGATCACCTTGGTAGTGACATACTGCACGTCAAACTCTAACAATAGGATCAGCCACCTAGAGAGTTTCCCTACTAACGAAGGAGCTGTGTACAAGTACTTCATAGGATCAACCTTGGAGATTGCCTGTATTTGGTACGACTGGAAGTAATGCCTGAGTTTCTTGGTAACCCAGACCATAGCCATGCATAGCTTCTCAATAGTGCTGTATTTACATTCGGTTGGCAAAAGCTTCTTACTCAGGTAGTAGATAGCATGCTCGACTCTGGCATCGTTCTCTTGAGCCATCATAGCACCCACTGACTCCTCTTCTAAGGCTAGATAGAGTAGTAATGGTTTTCTCGGCCGAGGTGGTTGCAGAATCACCGGGTTAGAGAGGTAATGCTTTACCCTCTGTGAGCGCCAGTTTCTACCGGGGCCCAGAGCGAGGCTTGCGAAAGTCACAGACCGGGGACCACACTTAGAGCGAAAGTGTAGTCTTCCTAAGGGGTTCCCTTAGGGAATGATACGGACTCGAAAGAGTCGCAAGGAGTCACCACCGGATGGTTCCGGATTGGTCCAACCGACCCATAGCATGAGTGCTAGTTAAAC